>BQNB010060985.1:5993-36694 GCA_026074375.1 Tanacetum coccineum
TCAGCCTCGTTGGGACATAACGACCCGGGAACACTCTATACTGCTTCCGGTTTTCTTGGTCTCGCGCGTTTTCGTCCCTTGTTGTGTATTTATATTTATATTTACTTATTGATACATAAAAATAAGGGTTGGTTCGCGCGTAGTCACTCCCCGACCTCGCATCTAGGACCAGGAGTAGTACGACACAGCCTCTTACGAAGCGTTAACCACATCTCGGGTATCTCAGTCTCATGAACAGGTAGAGCATCTCTCTGTCTGATCCCAGCAGCTCGGGATCCCAGAGACCCCTCAACATAAGTAGGGCTAATGGGTGGTGGTGATGATATAGGTAATGGTGGAGAGGGTATCTGAGGAAGTGGTGATGAGTATGGAGAGAGAGGTGATGGTGGTGGAGTAGGTAAGGCTAACAATCTCTCAGCAACTTCCTCGGAGAGGAACGGTTGAAGGTCCTGATAAACTAAATGGATCTTTGCAGCCTATAAAGGATGATAGCCAAGATGTATAAATACAAACGACTATGTAGAAACAATGATTATGAATACTATGTGTTAATGCGGAATCTTAACACAGGTACTAAGAAGAACAATGAACAACTGAATAACAACTTTATTAAAGTGTTCTTGAGGATTACAGATTGCTAACTATGATATATGATTTGCTAAACTTTTGTATTCATATATATTCAACACACGTGTCTAACTATGCCAAAGGTGATCCTTTTATATACTAAGGATAACCCTAAAAGGCTTACAAATCTTTTTCTAAAATATCTCATAAATATCTTTTAAATATCTTCTCAACGGTACTAACTAACTTTCTACTAACGGTACTAACTAACTAACAGTACTAACTATTTTGTACTGTCGGTACTAAGTATAACTGACGGTACTAACTATTTGTACTGTCGGTACTAAGTTAAGAAAACATTAATCCTAACAACATTGAGGGCAATGTTTAACTTAAGTGTGGAGGGGAGCCAAATAGGAAAAATTAATCATATCCTTCTATGTTTGCCCTATTAAAAAAATATATCTTATCCATATGCTTTCAAAATTTAAAAAAAATTCTCTTAGTAAGGCAAGTCCACCCGGATTGACACTATAATTAGCACAAAAATCAACCCACCTAAATTGTGAGAATCTAAGCCTTAAAAATATTCGGGTATCTACCTTTGGTACTTAAGATAATTGATGCCTTTAGCTTGTTCGAGTTAAGGTTTGATTGCAGTCATATGTGTCTATTCCGTCATTACGGATGTGTACGTATGATCTTTGTCGCCTTTTCTAGAACATTGTTATTGGTTGAAAATTATGTTTGAGAGAGCCGGTAATTTAAAAGCTCTAGAACTTGTGCTTAATCATCATTTACTAGACCGAAGCCTATCTCATGAAGTATATCTCGCAAGTTCTTATTCTCGCAAGCGCTCTGTATAAAGTTATGTTGCTGAAATATCTGAAAGTCAAGTGAAGAAGCTCTGGTAAAAAAAAGAGAAAAAGAAGTTATGCTATAATAGTTCAAAAGAAATAAAGGATTATGTTTGGCGCATCAAGATTGAATCCTCTCTAGTACCCAAGTTCCGCCCTTCGGTCAGGTTTATGTGTTAAGTACAAGCCTATAGTAACTGTCTAGATTATGTCTGTGCAATTGAGTGTTCTTCAGAAATATAAAACCCTATCTGAGTGGCTGAGTGAATTCTAAAATCAAACACTATCCCTATGTGAGGTGCTATGTTATATGTCTATGCCTGAAAAGTTATCTAATATGCAAACTCTCTTAAAATCTAAATTTTCTCTAAGTCACGATAAATGAATCTATTTTTTCGCTTCTATTGCTTGAGGGCAAGCAATAAGCTAAGTGTGGAGGGATTTGATAACGCCCAAATTATACATGTTTCTATGGCGTTATTTATGTTTATTTTATCATTACTCGTGAACTTTTGGTACTTAATCAAGCTTAAATTGCTTATAGATTCACTTGAAGACTCTAAAGACTCAATCTCAAAGATCTATACACTTTGGAAGGCAAATACAAGAAAAGAAAGATTTCTATTTAAAAGATCAAGAAGTTCGCCGCACTTTCTACTAAGTTCGTCGCACTTTCCTATGAAGTCTAAAAACCAGCGCACTTATATTTTTGTTCGCCGTACTTTTGCCTTAAGCCAGAAGAATTAAAGTCTAATAAATGCACCTACATTAACTCACCAAAACCGCCGCACTTATTTGTAAGTGCGTCGCACTTCCTATCAAAACATTAAATGACCCTCGCATTAACTCCTCAAGTGCACCGCACTTATATCCAAAACCGGCGCACTTTTCCCAAATTTCAGCCTATAAATAGAGGATGAATTTCTCATTCCAATCCATCCCACAATCATCCATTTCTCACTACTTACACACACATACCTCCCTACTATCTACCCAAACACCTAAGAAATACTTCCTCCCTTGAAGAAGAAAGATCTAACGATCAAGAACGAAGAAGTTTTCTTACTTGGTTGTTGAAATTATGGAAGTCAATGTAAGGTGTAATCTTGTTATGAACTCCTTAGCCATGAGAGGCTAAATCTCTCATGACTACTTGGTGAAGTTACGATAATGAATAAGCGTTTGGTATAATCTTGATCATCTTAATCTTAAGCTTATATTGCGACACTGTTATATCTTATCTTATCTACTTTTGCTTATCAATCTAGATTATATAATCATATCGATATAGGTCGAAAGACCCGTTATGATCTATGTGGTTTTAAAGATTTGTGTATGGTCTTTAACGTCTGTGCTGAGAAATCCACTTTCGTAAACTGATAAATAAAATAAGCTTTGATATAATAGTAACTGGATTATTTGAGTGACACATTTGGTCTGGTTAATTAAATATAAGTCTTAAGTTAAACAAGTTGATTTGTGAAAACGTTTTCTGACGAGAAATTGCCTTTATAAATTAATGCCCCATTCTCATAGTCAAATTATTTCCAACACTTATGAATTATTTTCAACTATCCGAGTAGTCATCTTTATTATCATTGGAAAAACTAAATTTACTTTCAAACCAGTTAAAGTCTATTCTCTTTCTGATTATTTGAACACTACTCTAATCCTTGTGGAACGACCTGGTCTTACCTAAAAATATTATACTACATACGTGGGTTATACTTTTACCTGTGTGTTTCCCATAATTAATCGGTATTTTTAGTCTTATAAATTTAAAGCTTTTGAAACACATCAGTTACCATGGGTGGTGGCAATTTGAACTTTCCTGCTTCGGCCGCAAGGATTTCTTTAGGTGTTCTCGTGAGGGGGGTAAACTTGTTAGACCCCCGTCCTTCCCTTGGCTGACCTCGGAAGTCAGATCTACGCTCTGAAACATGCTGCTTAGGATGGTCCTGTGGTTTCCACGATGTGTGACATTTCTTTTTGGAGGCGGCGACAGTTTTTCCGCGTATGAAGGCAGTGGTGGCTGTCATCATTTCTTCCATAGTCTTTGGAATGTGTTCGTTGAGGCGCTTTGTTAATTCATAGTTGTTAACCCCATGCATGAATCCGAAGATTCGCATGAATTCAGGAGCCCCCTTCATACGTCCGGTTTTAACCTTGAATCACTCCATGAAATCCTTGATGGTCTCTCCATCCCTCTGCTTAATATTATGGATTTCCACTGGATCTTTGAAGTACCTCTTTTGCTGCATAAAGTATGCTAAGAAGGCCGCTTTGAGATCCTTGTATCCATCTATGCTTTCCGGAGGTAGTTCATTGAACCATACTCTCGCGGTCCCTATTAGGGTATAATTGAACATGTGACACCACGTAGGCATTTCCCAGCGTTCCACCTGCGCTGCGGCTTGGAAAATTTTCAAGTGATCCTCCAGGTCTCCTGTCCCGTCATAGGTTTTCTTGTTGTTAGGCATTCATGTTTTCCGCGAACTTTTGAAATTACAGATTCATGGTGTGAATGGATCCACTTCTTCACATGACCAGGGTAACGCTAGGTCTTCTTCACCTGTAGGCTTATGTCTTTTTTACTTTGACTTCCAGTGCCCTCCATCTCTGGTGCCACTCTCCGACACGCGAGATAACGGGGATTTACTTTCCTTACCTATTTTCATGCTACGAGAGCGGTCCCTGCCATAAGAGTGATACCTATACATGGCCTCTGCCCTGTAGGAAGAGCAGGTATTACCATATGATTCTTCGATGTCATAGAGGTGGCCTCTGCTTCGAGGATGATCTCTGCTAGAGGAGTCCCACTTGCGAGGATGACTTCTACTATGAGAACGATCCCTAGAGTTTGCTCTGTCTGGCCCGGACTTAGTTGTGCTTGGTGAGTAAGTATTGTTAAGTCGGTCGAATGCGCTCTGCCTTCGATGACCTAGCCGGTCAAACACGTTTCCATCGTCGTATCTCAAGCGATCCCGCATCTTGGGCCTCTTTGACGGGTTATGGTACCTTGTGTGCAAGGTCCTAACACTTGAGTTCTGAGAGCCCTCTCACAGTCTTCGACTTTTCTTGGAATTTTCTCCAAAGTCTAGCCTAGCATGGACTTCTTTTCGCTTGTCATGGCGAACCTTATCCATAATGACCGGCAAGATGTCCTCATAATGCTCCTGACAGAAGTCCAAGATGTTAACCTTGAGTGCGACATCTGCTTCCTTCGGTGTCTTTTCTTTGTTTGCAGCTTTCATGACAGTGGTCAAGATGGGGGTTGTGTTAGCCACTGTGCTCAGTTTTCTGAGTAATTCCTAGTGTTTTGATACAGAAGTTAGGTCGGGTCTTGTTTAGCCCGAATAGGTAGTTATTCAGGTATTAAGCACCTCGTTCTTGTATCAAGTGAACTTGTTTGAAGAACCCTGCACAAGGAATGAAACACCGTTAACCTTATCATGGGAGCGAATCTCACGATTGGACTCTAGTGTGAGAGTAAGTAAATAGCCTTGGTGAGTAATCGAATGTAATTAGGGTTTTCATTTTGTCAGATACTTGTATTGATGACAATTGCGTTTCTTTTATAGGCTGGATATCCCTTAGGGTTTCCATATCTTTCGGCTCAAGACACGTCTGATATATCAGGGATTAAGAATTATCCTAACCTATTTAAATAAGTAGAGTATGTCTCTTATTTAATTAGGTTATCCCTTTCTAACAATAGCTCGCGATGATACCGCGGCCACAGACCACCTACTGGCAGCCGTAACCCGTAGGTCCAAGTGGTCGTGATAGTATGAATGGGCTGAAGGTCCATGTATTGGCGGCCGTGACCCGTAAGTCCAAGCCATGACCACGGACCACATGTGGGCCGAAGGCCCATCGTTAATTAACAAGCCCATAATAGTATAAATGGGTTGGGCCGTTCCATACTATACGTCATCAAGAACATTGCAAGAAATAACAAGTTTAGTTATATAGCTCATGATTTAGAAAAGTGTACATATCAATATATATACAATAACCATTTTAATCGAGTGCTTTTAGTCCATATTAATTTTTGAAAATCATTTTTGCATAAATATATATAAAACACCACATATATATAAACTAGCAAGACCAATTCAAATAATTAATCATACTAAACACAATCAATTCACGTAATTAAACAAGAATTCAACAAAAGTCTTCCTATCTTTTGCCATTAGTTAATTACGTAGCAAAGATTTCATGCATAACCAATAAACAAGCATGCATAATAGATATATTAAGCTTAAGAACCATAGTTTATATGCACGTAACTCATGGTTAACACTTTATAAACAATAAATAAGCAACAATATATCAAAAACGCAAATTATAAGCCACGCAACATAATAAGCGAAATAAATAATGTAAACACATTAACCATATTTTAATTTCCATATTTTATGTGATATTTAGGGCAAATACATTTCACTAAATAATTTCCATAAATAGTTTTCACATAAAAAGCAAGAAATATTCACAAAATATGTGTTTTTAGTCGTTTTTACCGTTTTTATGTAATTATAAAGTTATATGATTGGCTCGTGATGCCACTGTTGGAAATCGTTATCTAAAAGAACCCAAATATTACATTAGTATTATACGAGCTACGCAGCAAAAATAAACTCATATAGCAACTATCTATCTATTTATATTTTATTTTATTTTTTACAACTCTTTGAAGCAGCATCATTAATATTTGCTGATGTGTAAGCCTCACATGCCTTCTCCCATATATGTACAATACACGTCCAACTTACAATAACAAGCCATACAAAACTTCTTCGACACGATTCTTTTGCAGTCAACCTTTACACTTATTTTTGTTTTCAATTTTTTTCAAGATCAAACAATTTCGTTTATAATTCCGTACACTTTCCTTTCACAAAATCCTCATCACAACAATTCATGACAGGTTTTTTATTGCTGTCCAACTCATTAAAATTGGTAAAGATCTTCATTGCAGTGGAAATCTATTTTCGGTTTATATCTGAAGCACCTTTGATTCAACCATATTCAAATCGTTTCGTGCAAGTGATTTATATGCTTTTCACATGGAACAATTGGTAAGTAACGATTCAATTATAATATATTTAGGGTTTTGATTTGTTAGTCACTTATTACAACTATTTTGTGTCGATTCAGTTATATTATATTTTTCTTTGACTATGTTCAATTTAATTGTATTTCAGCAGAACCCTAGATAAAAATTGGGGGAATCATATTCATGTGTTTATTTCTTTAATATAATTGTTTGTAGATGATATAGATTGATGAAACTCATTATTTGTAGTTTATGTTATATCACAGTCAATCAAAGGAATGTAGATAGCCTGTGTGGTAATCAGATCTGCGAGCAACAAGAGAAAATAATGGTGCATATATTCCACATGAAAGATTTGCAGATAATGAATCTAAAAATAAGGTATGAATCAGTGCTAATTAGGTCTAAATAACTTATGAACTGTGGAATCCTATTCAAAAAAACCCTAAAAAATATTTGGGGCTATGATTGTTAATTAAGGTAATTCTGTTACAATTGTTACAAGAAATTAGTTGTTTTTCTATGTGTTTTAATTTAAAAAGATTATTTGTTACATTGCGTGTGTTCAACTCATCTAGAATTTTTGTTTTTCACTCTCCGAGATTATAATCTTTAAGAACATCGATGCAAGTCTTGATGAAGAACTACTATTTTAAATGTAAGAATAACCTATTAACTTATTATTTCGTAATTTAATCACTACTTTGGTTTGTTGTTCTGGAATTTTGGGTGGAAATGAAACGAACTTGTGTCGAGATTTATTGCACATCAACTGTTTGATAAAAATGAATAACGAGATTGTTGCACACCAACGTGTTCTATTTAACTTGACGAGAGTTTTAGTTGTTAAGTTTAATGTTATAATGACCAAATTATTACAAAGAATGATTAGATACTTAGATCATGCGTATTATCTAATTAGAACTTTATTTAAGGTTTCAATTTTTTAAAAGTTTTTTGTTTAATCAGGTTATGAAGATTGAATTGCATTAGGGTAGTTGTTAACCAAAATGTAAATATTTTTTGAAAAAGATTCGTCTTGCTAGACAAACCAAAAGATTTAGAAGATATGCCCATCACCACTTTTCCAGACACTCCATGCGTTCATCAAACTCTGATAGACACTTTTAGAATTCTATACACGATTTGTTAATGTTACTTTCACTTTAAATATGCTTTTAAATAACTCTTAAATCATCATCAACAACATTCGTCAAAATAATTCAACATAAAGTATGAAATCGTGTATGGACAAAAAGGCACATATTTGCTACACGTGCCCTTTTAATGATTGGATATTGTTGTTGTTGTATATATAGGTGCACATGTACACAATATATAGTTCATTTAATAGGTATGTCAATCAATTTATGTTTTGATGTAGAGAAAGCCACATAGGTATGTCAAACTTTATGCAGGAATGTCTTGATTTAGAGGTCTTATATTTAGAACAGGTTAACATTACACAAAATAAATCTAAAACGAGTTACAAGCACTCTATCCATATTTTGATTCTAATTATTGACAAAAGAGTTTTTTGATTCAACACGACCCATACTACAAATTGATTTGTTTTGACCCATTTTCTATTATGCTAATATGCCACCATTAAGAAAAGTGACAAACTTCTATAGCACTATTTCATTTGGCACATAGGTACTATGGTTTTTTGTTGCAAATGACATTGTCTAGACTATTTGGCAATAACCCTTTGTATTCAATAAAATATTTATTCTAATTTTTTTGCAAGAAAAACATATTCAGAACTTACAGATTTTTAAGTTGTAATTTTTATAAAAGGATTCAAATGTCAAGTGTTTTATAAAAGGATTCAATTATAGATTTTTAAGTTTTAAGCTTTCCCGAGAATATCTTTAGACGAGAGTTGAAGAGTAAAACTCGATCACCAACATTGAAAATGCGATTTTTGATCTTAGAGTCGTGAAGCTTCTTCGTCCTCTCTTTATATATCAAAGAATTTTAATATGCTTGATCACGAAGCTCATTAAGTTCATTAAGTTGAAGCTTCCGGTTATCACCCGCGGTTTTAAGATCAAAATTAGCATGTTTCAAGGCCCAATATGCCTTATGCTCTAACTCTATAGGTAGATGACAAGACTTTCCGTACACGAGCTTATAAGGAGTACAACCAATTGGTGTCTTGAAAGCGGTACGGAATGCCCATAGAGCGTCATCTAGCTTATCGGACCATGAGGCACGGTTTTCACCAACGGTCTTCTCAAGAATACATTTCAAACCACGATTTGAAACTTCCACTTGTCCACTTATTTGTGGATGATAAGCGGTAGCAAGACGATGAGTAACCCCATACTTAGACATTACTTTAGCAAATTTATCATTACAAAAGTAGGTCCCACGATCGCTTATAATAGCTCTAGGAGTTCCAAATCGGGCGAAAAGAGATTTCAAAAACTTAACTACAACTCAAGCATCATTAGTGGGGAGCGCCTTTACTTCTACCCATTTTGATAAGTAGTCAACGGCTATGAGAATGTACTTATTCCCTCGTGAAGACGGGAATAGACCCATAAAATCAATACCCCATACATCAAAGATTTCACAAACTTGAATAGCATTTTGAGGCATTTCATCTCTTTGTGAAACTTTGCCTTAACGTTGACGCGTATCACAAGATTTGATCATAGCATGGGCATCTCGATATATGGTTGGCCAAAAGAAACCGGCATCAAATACTTTCTTAGCGGTGAGATTGGCACCATGATGGCCCCCGGTGGGTCCTTCATGACAAGCTTTGAGGATATCAATAGCTTCTTGGTTTAACGTCCTTAAATAATTTCTTATTTTATTGGGACGACGTCCCTTTCATAATAAAATTCCCCGCATGGAAATTTGCAATGTCGGCAAACCATGGGGTACTTCCACTAGATATAACTCCAAGAGTTTCTAAAGGAAAATTTTCATTTATGTCTTTATTTTCTAACACATCCTTATGAGGATTCTCAAGTCTAGATAAATGATCGGTCGTGAGATTCTCTGTTCCTTTTTTATCACGGATGATGATATCAAATTCTTGTATGAGGAGAACCCACCGGAGCAATCTTGGCTTATCATCTTGTTTACTAAGAAGGTATTTAAGAGCCGAGTGATCCGTATACACTATACTTTTGGATAAGACAAGATATGGCCGAAACTTTTCAAAAGCATAAACTACGGCAAGCATTTCTTTTTCCGTCGTAGTGTAATGAATTTGAGCTTCCGTCATTGTCTTACTAGCATAATGTATAGGCTGAAAATGCTTTGTCTTTCGTTGTCCCAAAACCGCACCAATCGTAAAATCACTAGCATCACACATAAGTTCGAAAGGTAGGTTCCAATCGGGGACAACTAAGATCGGAGCTTCGGTAAGCTTCTTTTTAAGAGTCTCAAAAGCATCAATACAATCCTTAGAAAACACAAACGGTGTTTCCTTTTCAAGAAGGTGAGTCATAGGTCTAGCAATTTTAGAAAAGTCTTGGATAAATCGTCGGTAATAACCGGCATGACCTAAGAAACTCCTAACACCTTTTACGGTAGTCGGATGAGGTAGCTTAGCGATAACATCGACTTTAGCTCGATCGACCTCAATCCTGGACTTTGAAATTTTATGCCCTAATACAATTCCTTCTCTACACATAAAATGGCACTTCTCCCAATTTAGAACTAAATTCGTGTCTTCACACCTTTTTAGCATTTTGTCTAAATTAGAGAGGTAAGAAGAAAAACTATCCCCAAATACTGAGAAATCATCCATAAAAACTTCCATAGTCTTTTCGATCATATCATGAAATATGGCCATCATACACCTTTGGAAAGTACCGGGAGCATTACACAAGCCAAAGGGCATGCGACGGTAAGCAAAAGTTCCATAAGAGCATGTGAAAGTGGTTTTTTCTTGGTCTTGTGGATCTATTGGAATTTGAAAATAACCCAAAAATCCATCTAGAAAACAATAAAACTCATTTTCGGCTAATCTTTCTAACATTTGGTCCATAAATGGCAATGGAAAATGATCTTTACGAGTAGCTTCATTTAATTTCCTATAGTCAATACAAACTCTCCACCCGGTAACAAATCGTGTTGGAATCAATTCATTATCTTCGTTGGCAATGACGGTCATACCACCCTTCTTAGGTACACAATGAACGGGGCTTACCCACGGACTATCGAAGATCGGGTAAATCATTCTGGCATCAAGGAGTTTGATTACTTCCTTTTTTATTACCTCATAAATTTTTAGGTTAACCCGTCTTTGACTTTGAACCGCGGGTTTATAATCTTCCTCCATCAAGATTTTGTGAGTACAAAAATGAGGGTCAATACCCTTGATGTCGGTGATTTTCCAAGCAATGGCCTATTTATGTTATTTAAGCACCTTTAAGAGTGATTCTTTTTCATCATCTTTTAAACCTTTTGCATTAATCACGGGTAACTTATCGGTTCCCTCTAAATAAGCATATTCCAAATGAGATGGTAAATCTTTTAACTCTAATTCTGGAGGCTCTTCAATTGAAGATTTTACCTTGGTTACTTCCACTTGCTTTAGGTCCATCGGAGGGAGTTGAAATGGGTCATCATTTAACAATTTTTCAATTAAGCAAATATCTCCCTCCGGATCACAATCGGCATGATCAATTTTTGGTGAAATTGAATCATCCTTGAGATAAGACTCGATCTCTTCCAAAATGAAGTCACTTCCCTCAAACGGAGTGAGGGAAGGAGAAGATTCGGAAATAATAGGCTCAGAAGTCGGGGTGGGATTGCCACCTGAAGAATTATTAGAAAAACCAAGCACTTCTTGAGCATACTCCTCACAAGCAACATCAATGATGTCAATTCGGTTTACCGACATATCATCATATGTAGAGGAGTATCTCGTAGTTTGATTGAGATTAAAAGTTACGGCTTCGTCATTAACCTAAAGGGCTATTTCTTCTCCGTAAACATCAATTAAAGCACGGCCGGTCCTCAAGAAGGATCTCCCGAGAATGAGGGGAACCCGAGGATCGGCTTCAAAATCAACAACAACAAAGTCGGTAGGAAAGTGAAACTTCCCCACTTTGATGAAGACGTCTTTGGCGACTCCTTTAGGATGAGTAATGGATCGATCCGCTAGCTCGAGAGTCATCCAAGTGGGGGTAAGTTCGGGTAGGGAAAGCTTCTTCCATATGGAAAAAGGCATAAGATTTATGCTAGCGCCAAGATCGGCCAAAGCATGACATACATCCATTCTAGGAAAATCGTATGGTATAAGAAACTTGTTGGGATCTCCAAGATTTTCGGGAAGCTTTCTAAGGAGCATCGCCGAACAATTCTCATTCAATGGTATGTTAGCTAATTCAAACAACTTATCCTTATTCATGAGCAAACTTTTAATCGTAGAGGAAAATTTTGGCATCAAAAGTAAAGCATCCGCGAAGCTAATGTCGAAGTGCAAATCTTGAAAGATTTGAAAGAACTTCTCCATTTGATTCGTAGCTTTTTCACGGAGATTTTGATCATTAAGTCTCGAAGGATATGGAATATTAGGCTTAGGTAAAGTCTTCGAAACATCGGGTTCTGAAATAGGAATAGGAATAACCAGAGGTTGGATGTGAGCGGTACTTCCTTGGAAATTAGTTTGCTCCTTATCCGTTGTCTCCTCGGTTTCTCGTTCCACTACCTTTTTGGGAGAAGGATTAGTAGGAATCTAGGGTCCCTCAAAGCAACACCACTTCGAGTAGTGATTGCTTTCTTCTCACCCTTCGGGTTAGGAATGGTATTACTCGGAAGAGTACCCGAAGTTGAGGCTTGGTTTTGGAAAAATCCACTTGAAATATTTTGCAAATTATTTTGGAAAGCATTTTGTTGATTCATTAAGACGGTTTGTTGAGTCTTCATTGTATTTTAAATTTCATTCTTAAATTCTCCTTTCAACGAGTTAATTTGATTTTGCATATTTCTCATCATTTGGTCATTAGATTTCATATAACTTGAAAACTCATTTAGAAATCCTTGTTAAACTTGATTATTAGGAGCTTGAAAAGGTTGGTTTTGAAATCCTTGATTTTGAAAATTTAGAGCATGATTAATTAGAGCTTGAAAACCTTGATTTACATGAAAATTATTTCTCAGATTAAAATTATTTCCTTGACCTTAATTTTGGTTATACCTATTTTGATTATTTTGCGTCGGAGCAAAACCGGGTGGTACCATTTGGTTGCTAGCACGATTTGGAAGGGCTACTTGATTATAAGTACCCGTTGCCGCACAAACACTCGATTGATTGCTATCGGTAGCAATATAATTATAGTAAGCATGAGCACCACCACAAATAACACATAATTCCTCAACCGCTTTAACCGTAGCGGGAGTGATAACTTTCTTAGAAACAATCTCAACTAAGATCAAAATTTGGTCTGCAAGCTTATCAATTCTCTCATCCATCTTACTAGAACTTTCCCTAGAAGTCGTATTCACCCTAGAAACATTCGATTTGCTTCGTGAATAACGAACTTTTAATTTGTTCTCAATTATGTTCAAGGCCTCTCTAGTAGTCTTACTCAAAAGATTTCCACCCGCCGCGGCATTTAAGGAGTCTTGATCATTCTCATTTAAACCATTTGTCACACCCCCAAATTCACTGCAACAGAAGACTAGATTTAGGATGGTGACTTCATGGCGTGAAGAGGACTTAATAAGAGAGATAGACCTCTACATGCCAATATACCAATGCAGACTCCCTATATATTCCGCAAGATAGAACACCTGAGAAAACATTGCTAAAGTGTCAACATAAAGTTGGTGAGTTCATAGGTTTTATTATTTGATAATAATGATGAACCACAAGATTTATAACCATAGCATGAAATATAGTAATCCTATATGTCATAAATGAAAAGCATTTACTATTGTCTAAGCTCACGACACCGAAGCGTTAACATATACCAACAATAATGAATGCCCTTGCAGGTGTCTAACCCGGGACACCCGTAATCTGACTCAAATGAAACTGTATTCGCTTGACTAATGTCAGTCCAAGTCGAACAGGGACGTCAATCCCGATAGATCTATCCATAACATTCGCGCTTACAAGTAATTAACGGTTCATGATAAATCGGGCAAATAACAACTTGGGTTAAATCGGGACTTAGACCAATCAGTAATGAGTAATTGTACTTGTATTCACACGTTTGAAATAAGCAATGTTCTCACCCCAAAAGATGATTTAAAACAGTAGAGTAGGGGCTATGAAAACTCACCTTGTCAATTAATCGCCTTGAATGGGGAAATTGGATCTATACACGTCAAATAGTGACTCGGTCAAACACCTAAGTAATTACGATAAATCTGAGTGTACATTCTAAGAACTCAATATATGAATTATCCAACTTATTCGTCCAATAATAAAATATCGCTTTATGTTCTCATATCGTTGATTAGACCGTTGGCTCTAGGGATGATACACGACTACGCACATATAAGTATTTATACTTAATTTGATGAAATTATGTGCTATAACTTATAATCACATGGTCACTTTGTTAAAATAATACAATTTATGTTTTCAAAATATAACCATTATTTACCAATTATTGAGTTTATATATATATTTATCTCGCTTATTTACCTACTT
Organism: Tanacetum coccineum; assembly: GCA_026074375.1. NCBI lineage: Eukaryota > Viridiplantae > Streptophyta > Magnoliopsida > Asterales > Asteraceae > Tanacetum > Tanacetum coccineum. The sequence continues at coordinate 20,116 of BQNB010060985.1, forward strand.
TAGTCGTCACTTAAATCTCGTCTAAATATCCATTTTATATATTGCAGTTTATGTGAAAACGTCTAAATAATAATATTTTTTTTGTAAAAATTATTTACTTGTATTTAATATTCTTACGTTTCAAAGTTTACAATTTAAATCATATGGCTTTTAAAATCATGTTTTGAACTCGAATAGACTTTAGTTTATTTTTAGTGTCAACTAGATTATATAATACGAAACAAGTTTATGTTATTCTTTTAAAAGTTCGGTTTTATCGTAACTAATTCTAAGCCATTAAAATGTCACTTAAACATGCATAAAACATACTCTACGCAACACAGTATACCTTTTATTTGTAGAATAGAATCAAGTGGGAATGCATATTACACTATTTCTTACCCTACTAGCATGACAATATCAGGAAATGCATGCATGCTATTATATGTATTCATGTTTTCCTTTCTTGGCTACTAGTTTATGTATTCAAGCTAGTTATTCCATGCTACTATAAATATGTTTGTTGTTCTAGTTTTCAATTCTCATGCATAAGTATCACCAACATAGAAAATGGTGTGACACCGAAATACTACTACTTTGGCAAAGGTGTTCGGTTCCCATGGTTCGAACCATTTAGGTGCGTTGAGGTAAAATGCAGCCGTACAAACGAGTGCATTTGGGTCGAGTACAGCCGCACCATAAAGGGTGCATCGGCTGTTTGAGCACAACAGCACAAAAGGGTGCATCGGCTGGTCGAACACAGTAGCACCAAAGGGTGCGTCGGCTAGTTAAGGGCAGCAGCCGGTTGGTACGAAACCACCAGCGCCTCACCATCTGCCACCATGCGGCAGCAACAGTAGCAGCAAGCCACCGTCGCACGCTAGCGCAAGCAGCGGCAACAGTGGCAGCAGCCGACTGTGCTCGCATGCATATGTGGCTTAAGTGCAAAAAGGGGTCGGGGTGGGTTGCTAACCAACGAGCAGCCCCTTTGCTCACGTTGGTGCAGCCAACGACGAGGCACGACCTCGATGAGGCAGTAGCCCCTCGTCGCATGTCGCATTGGTGGTCAAGTTCGGGTTTGGTCTTGGTCACAATACAAATATTTAGCACGTAAGTCTTAGTCCTATTCGTCCTTAGTGCCAACGTTATATAATCACGAAGAAGTGTCAAGTTTCACATCGTTAAAGTTGTCGTATAGTTTTTTTTTTATCTAGTTCATTTTAAGTCCATCGTTTATGTATCAAACTTCATGTATAGCATGACAAAAGTTCGACATACGTACGTTTAGACTCTGCATGGGTTGCACTATGCATGTCATGTGTTACTATAAAGTGAATGTTATAACATGTATAATGCGAGGTTACAAGGATGACTTACGAAGGTCCAAGTTTGCTAGCCGATGAGAAAAGGTGATGGTGGTGAGAAAACTTGAACCTCCTTTGGTTCCTACCCTTTTAAACCCGGGTCCCTTTACTCTTTGAACCCACCGAAAACTCTAATTCGAACCGTGCTTACTTCCTACTTGTTTTTGTGAATAAATTGTGCTAGAAAGGAGAGTGCATGTCATCTCATTTATACAAGTAGTATTAGCTTGGTTCCTGAGACTTTCAAATTGCATGTGAAGAGGTATTATTCAGTCTCACTATTGAAGAATACCACAATAGTAATACTTCCTGATACTATTTACCATCATTACTTCTTCCTAACACTATTTGAGAATATATACTATTCTTATCTTTTTACAATTTGAATCGGGTGATGAGACGTAGCTTTGTGAATATTTGGAAAGGGCGAGAAAGAATAGGTATGGGTAGGGTAGTCATGTAAGGAAACTATATGATGATGTTCTTACTTGTATTATTTTCTTTTCTTTTTTTTTGAATTTGGTCACGGGTATTCATTTGAGTATAGATGGTTCCATAAAATAATATAAGTAGATGACTTCGTTTTACAAATGTAAAATAAATATGGTTTTTACCGCTACGAGTTCTAAAATATCTTTTAGACATAAAAGTAGGTATAGAAATATCCGCGTGCTATTTAGGCTTTCTATAGCACAAAGTAATGCATGTTGCTTATAGGATAACTCTCTTTTTGAGATTAATGGTAAATTTTACAAATATCACGGTACATAGTTTTACTTAAGGTAAAAGAGAAGTCTAAATTTTTATGGAGTGTCACAGTCTCCCCAGGTTAGAAGATTTCGTCCCGAAATTAAGACGTCGTAGGAGATTGTGGGTTTGCAAACAAGTGAGGGTATTTGCTCTTGAACCGGTCCTCACATTCCCACGTGTATTCTAGACCTCTACGTGCATTCCAATGGACTTTAACGATAGGTATACGACTTCGTTTGAGTCGCTTGACCTCATGGTCCATGATATAAGTGACCTCCTGGTATTGTGTTGATGCAAGGGTGTAGAAATTTGTTTTAATCCTCCTACGATGTGTTAGGCAACTTTCTATCACAGGGAGTGTTGTTCGGGGTGGAGGGACATAGACATTTCAACTTGAATTGACCCTCCCGTATTCCTAGGCGAATGTCTCGTCATCGGAATGAGCCAATACGACAAATGTTAGGAATATATCCGTTGAAGTAGACAACAAAATCTTAAATTATTTCCCTTCCCTTTTTGTCTTATAACTACCACCTCATTTCTCTCAAATTTTCAAACTTAAACCCCACTACAAAGTAAAAATATTTCGAATGGCCTGTTCGCTTCCCCATACCGACTCTGAAATCGAAGCCTTGGTGTAAAGATTAATTAACAAAGACAAGGGTCGTCAGGATGCGCTTTTGGGGTTAGCCTTTCGGTTTGAAGATTCATGCGCTGTCAGAGACGATCTTAGAAAAGCCTATGAGAAATGCAATGACATTTCTCAAGAGAGTCGTGCTTTGATCGGCACTCTCTTAAAAGAAAGTTTTGAAAAGGATCGCAAGCTGCATCTTTCTATGTATGGAAAGGCAGCACAGCTAGAGAAACAAATGGGTGCTAAGTTGGCTTGGCTCCGGGAAAAGTACTCCTACCGTACACGCGAAGGTATAGATTGTTCATCATCATAAGCTAATTGCTCTCTTACCGAGAAAGAGTTACATCAACTCCGTATGGATGAAGAAGCTCTAAGAGAAACGTTGGAAGAAGATGCCATGAACAAAAAGGCACAAGAGGAGAATATTAGGCAAAAACAAGCCGAAGATAATGAGTTCTTTTTAGAATTTGGGATAGTAAGGTACGACTCAGAATACGAGTCATCGGATTAACGATTTAAGAACTGTTGTAACCATGTTGTTGTACTGCCTTGAATAAAGCATTTTTGCCTTGAACTATGTACCTTTATTTTCACCTTTGTAACACCATGGTTTTTTTTTGTTAGTAGTCTAGTAAGTTCTAGTGAATGCATTTGCCTTCTGTAGTATCACAGTATTTCATAAAAAAAATTGTTTCGTGACTGCTATCTTGCCACAGTGTTATAGAGTGTTTGAGTATACATTTTGAAGGGAACAATTGAGTGATTATGGCTACTGTCTCCACACAGTATTATAAAGTGTTTGCGTGAAAATTCTGAATTGAATAATTAAGTGAACATGATTACTGTCTCTCTTTAGTATCATAAAGTGGTTTAGGGATAGCGTTATCAAGTTGTAAACTTTTTCAATTCCCAAAATAATTAATTTATGAGATTAAATAGCGATTCGAAAATTTTTCGGTGATTGATTTTACCTTAATGGTTTGAAATAAGATTTAAATTTTTATGGGGTATCGCATTCTTTCGTCCTGAATTCAAGTTGTCGTGTTCGCGGTATGGTTTAAGAAAAAGACGAAAGTGGCGAGTGAGGCTCTAACGGTTAGTAATGTGGCGAACCGTTATCTCCACTCCATATATAATTTGTCAATCTCTCACATTTGTCATAAGATAAGTTTTCTTACTTAAATTTTTCATCCTTCCTTCGGTTAAAATGTCGTATCTCGTCCCCCTGATCGCGGTTGTGTTTGTTGTGGTGGTTGGTAGTTTTTTGGCTAGTGTTCCACGAGAAGAGAATCACCAGTACGTCATTGTAATACTAGGGCTTATTATGCCACTAGTCATTGTGGCGATAGGCGTGGAAGTTTTCTGGAAAAAGTAGCTTTCGTCAGTAGGCGAGCGGGTTGTATTACCGTTTTGTTCTTGGGCATTTTAATTAATCTTATGCTGAATCCTCCAGGAAGAATCATCGGATGATTCATCTTTAACTTTGTTTCGTTTATGTAGGATTGAATCCTCATGATGTATCTTTGATGAATCGCAGTCTTTCATAGTTGCTTTGAGTATTGTCTTTAATGTGATGAATGAGTAAAAGGTGTACGCGTTCAAACTTTTGTTATTACGTCGAATACTATTGAGCATATCTTTGTCGACCTAACTTATACATAGTTGATCAGGCTATGTATACTTTAGGTTTACATTGACATCCCCTTTTCCTTTAGTTATCTGTTTGTGATTGTAAGCATAGTCGGTACTGAGACCCGTAGTGTATATAAATCGTCGCGTCTTCCAAGCATCAGATGAATGATGTTATGTTATATGTCAATTTGTGGTTTATTATTTCTTCGCCACTTTCTACCATACACGTGGTCCTCTAAAAGTTTTTGTCCACTTTGTGTGTTTATCTTACTACGTGCATATCGTTTCATATGTTGACGTGTATTATCTATGTGCTCGTAAAATTATAATCTCAGCGTATAAGTTATTCCGAATAATTACTTTTGTTGTAAGTTCAGGGTTTAATCGTAATTGCTCTTGCTAGTCATGGCTATGTTCATCATGAATATTTTAAATCAATATTCCTCACAACTCCTACCCACTACGCCGCCCCTTTTCCTATATCTTTCAAATTTCACTTTACTTACTCCTCATCTCAAATTATCGTCCACTTCACCATATCATGTTTTTCATCTTCTTCCTCGAAGCCATCGAACACCGATCTTCATGGAATTTCTGATCAAAATCTTCTCTCTTGTTATGATTATAATCATCACATCGCTCGTTTTTCTTGTCTACCCGATGTGTTTCTTCTCACACGGCGATGCATCTGTCATTTTAGAATTTTACATCTTTGTTATATTTCCTATATTTTGCATTTTGTTGTATTATGAACGGAAATATTATGGATCTATTTGAATAGGATTTCGCGTTGTGTATTTTATTGCTTCATCCTTCCCGTTATAACCATATATTACTACGTGCCCCACCTCGCATCTTGGTATGATTCGAGGTTATTACCTGGTAAGCTCTTAGAAGTATTCTGTATTTCTATTTCCATGGAAGAGCGTTTATTGGTTGCGAAGGAAAGGAAATTTTTGACTGACAAAATGTCGAATAGTGAAAGAAAGAATTGACTTTTGTAGGGGTTACTGTTTCTCATTTGAAACATGATATGTGGGCCTTTTGAAATGATCCTTCAAGCTTCATAGTGTCCATCAGAAATAGCTTCCCTATCTTCGTTTCCTATGCACACGATTGTATTTTTCATTTGTTGGGCAATAGGTATACTTGTTTTGCACTGAGCAGTATTTTTAATAGTGTCATTTTGTGTTCTTCATGTGAATTCAAAAAGATATTAAATATGTGGTTCCTCCTATACCGGGTAAATGCACTCAGAAAGCTTTTAGAATTGATACTTCATTTATTAGTTTACTAAAGTAAAGTACAAGTTTTCATCAATTTCTCTGCTTAGGTGTTTCCTCGTAAACTGGGATACAATGTTGTAGCGAGTCTGGCTATTTTGCTTATAGGCCTAGGCGGGCTAGAATTATCGGAATCTGATCATGATCCTCAGCGCGTCTGTCCTCGACATCAGCTACCCTTATCTATAATAACGAGATCTCATTTTCTGCAGCGGCGAGAGAATCCTGTAATTCGGATATTAGAAGCTCTTTGTCTTCGGTGTCTGCATGAAGAGTGTCAATTTCCACCTCTATGTCCTCTAGTCTGGCCGTCACATCTTCTGGGTTGAGTTCTAATGTCTCGGATGCTGGTTTACCGTCAGAGAAAGTAGTGACATCTGGGTAAAATGGCGATGATGGTGATCTACTTCTCTTTTGGGATGGTCCAGGTGCTTGTGATATTAATGTAGGAACACTGTGATTATTTATTTCATGGGAGAGTTCATGCCCTGTTGCAGGGGTCAAAGTTAATTCTAGTTTAGGTAATTGGGTTGCCTGAGAGGTCGGCGAGTCAAGTCTTCTTGGAATGGAGTGTCCTATGGCGGCTTCTTGTTCTGGGGAGTTGTCAGGCACGTTCCTAGAAAGTGATTGAGACATTTCTTGGTTAAGCCTTGCATACGATAGAATGGAATTTATTCTTCTTACTTTTCGTATTTGGGTAAAGATTACCTTATGGGTGCCATCTATTTTGAGATGAGGTGTATTGCATGCTTTGAATGGTTATGCATCTTATGTCTCGAGGTTATGTCTAGGAGTGTTGGATTTAAGCATTGGTATGTTTCTTGTTTGTTTGGGAAATTTACTAGCAATTATTAGTGGTATCCTTATGTTAAGACCTAAGCCAGTTACCGGTTTCTTTTTGCAGTCTTGACTGTTATTTGCGGCTATTGTCTCTTACTTTTACCGAGCGTGTTTTAATGAATTTGTTGTTCATGTTCCCAAATGATGCGACATTCGTCATTATGCGTGTACTCAAGTGCATATGCTTTTTTATGGTAGATTTTTTTATTCTTTGAAATACATTTAAGTGTATACCGTCATAGTAATATAGTATATGTAATATTCACAAAGGTCCCTATAGGACCTTCCACGAAGTATAGGTAGTTGAGTGGGTGATTACAAGGAGCCCGAATGTGTTTATTAGTAATCTCATAATGAGAGTAGTAAGGATGAATTACTGATAAACACCCAAAATATTTTGTATAATTGGACTCTTCGTTAGTGTGATATTGGTTATGAGGGTTAATCATTTAGGTAAGATATATGGTAGTTTTTTCATTGCGCGTAGGAGGAACAAATGCGTAATCAACGGATGTTTAGTCCAAGATGATGAATGATAATGTGTAGTCTAATGAAACATGTTTTCCATGATGAACAAGTCGAGATATAGAGTTATTAAATGATATCGCGCAGGCAGTTTTTAACTTAGGAAGAAGATAGTAATTAACTATCGTTATAGCCTATTCTGATATGTTCCTTAAGAGCCAGTTAATAGTCTAAGAGTTACTAATAGCAAACCTATTTCCTATACAAGTGCTCTGATTCCAATCTGTCACACCCCAACTTTCAACTGCAGCGAAGACTGGATTTGGGATTGTGACTTCATGGTGTGAAAAGGACTTGATACAAGAGATAGACCTCCTATCTGCCATATACCAGCCAGACACCATATCTATTCCGTAATAAAAACACCTGAGGAAAAAACATTGCTAAAGTGTCACATAAAGGTTGGTGAGTTCATACAGGTTTAGTTGTTTGATATTAGTTGATGAACCACAAGATTTATAACCAATACATGAAAAATAGTATCCTATATAGGTCACAATGAAAAAGAATTTAATATAGTCTAATCCTATGAAACCTGAAGCGTTAACAATGTATCATCACAATAAGCCCGGCAGATGTTCAAACCCGCAACATCCTAACTTACTTCAAATGAAACTGTGTTTGCTTTAGACTAATGTCAGTCCAAGACAAACCGTTGTCAATCCGATAGGATCTATCCATAACATTCGCGCTACAAGTAATTAATCTTCATGATAAATTACTCAACATAGCAAGTTGGGCTAGACGTAATAGTTAGAAGAACAGTCCATTGTTTTCTTGCAGGTAGAACAGTGTTACCAACGTAATGATAATGTGAGATTCACCCGAGAATAGATTTGGCACTCAATGTGGGAGCCATTGTATTTGAAGCTGATGAATGTGATGCATTCGACTCTGATGTTGACCGAGGGTCCCATCACACAGACCATGTTCATAGATCAAATCTCACAACGGAAGATCTAATCTACGATAATGCAAGGGACATTCATATGACTCAAATACTCTTCTGAGGGTACATGATCATGATACCTTTGAAAATCATTTTTGAATGAGTATCATGAAGTACACGATAAGCAAAACCTATGAACAACACAAACTACGTTGTGCTCCAATTTACTGATATACGAAGTAATGAGTAATAATATTGCCGTATGATCTTATATGGAGACAACGAAGATCATGTTGTTCCAAAGAGTATGTACTTCTGTACTAAATGATGCATTGATGTCAATTCTCGATGAAAATGCGATGAACAGGGTGTACAAAGTAGATTACAAATAAGTCACACATGGTATGTTAAATGATCCCAGTGACCCTCTGCACTTGCGAGATATAAGGAAATTGGTCGGGAGTTGAAAAACTGGCAAAGTTTGATTAACTAGATAGAGAACGAAAAATTGATGAACAAATAAAGATAATTATCTCATACCAAAATAGAAAGGAAACGTCATTAAAATCTGAACATCATTCAGCACAAATACTTCCTTAGTTCTATAGTTACCATTCATAAGTCAAAGACAGAAGAAAGTAACACTCTTGAAAAAGATTTTCAACAAAAGGAAGACAACTTCCTTAAGAATTTTGGACATCATGAAGCTAAAAGATAAGAATAGAAGGTTTTTTTTTTTTCTTTTTTTTTTTTTTTTTATTTTTTTATTTTTTTTTCTAGGACATTATACAAACAGAACAATCTGTTCACACTTCACATGTTTGTGTCAACCAAAATCATTTTATGATGACAATCAAAGGTAACAATAGGCAACAAAAATCCCATTATGTTCTCGCTCGGACAAAGCAAGCTCAGTCTGCTCTGATAATAGGTCATGTACTTGCACTACCAATCCATGAGCACCCACTATCATACATGATTCAGAGGATACGCTTGAGAGTTAGCTGCGATAACTAGGAATAAGAATGCGATTAAAAATGAAAAGCCCTCTATGTATGGAAAACAAAGTTAGTGATTGCCCCCCCCCCCCTATGATTACTCGAAAGAAAGACTTACTTGCAACTTTGCAACCCAAAGAAGATCTGTGACCCCGAACAGATATTTTGGTCCATAGATGACAACTACAGAGACAAGTTAAGACCTTAGCTCCTAAAACCAATTTTCAGCTATCTGACAGTGTTCCACCCATTCTCCTGTCAGCTTGCCCCAGATTTCTACCAACTAAAAGTCCGGTTGAAAATAATCTTTATGTACTCACACACACTTTTTACGGAATCTGACATAACTTGCAAAACTATAATCACACCTAAGGTCTTACAGAGGGGAAAAGATTTTGAGCAACAAAAAGATGTTACCAATCACTGACAGTCTATTCCATTTTTCAAAACCACTAAAGAACATTTGTTGGAGTACAAACACCCTCTTAAAGAAGATTAAAGAAATGGAAGAAATTTTGATCAAATGAATAACGAAGGTGGACAGAATACTGTAGACAAACAATGTGCTGAATTGAAAAGAAAAACCCTTCCTCATAGAAAATGAGAATCTGATTGTTAATTGTTGTCTATTTCAACTGCTGTATGATGTGGAAAAATCACGTGTCAGATCTTTGAAGCTGACAAGTCTAAAGTTCATGATGAGTCCAACCTTATTTCAAAACTTTAAAGGGAATACCAAATTTGCAATTAAGTATCACATCTTCAAGAAAGATTTTGATATACAAATTTCACAGCATCACAGGAAGCTCCTGATTTTATCTCATTCTTTAAATCAAGAATCTCGAACATCAGATCACAAGAAAAAATAACGTGAATTAAGCACTTGAAAGATCTAGTCCGCTAATGTGAATGAACAGAAGTCCGTGAGCAGGTTAAATGCAATAGACGTCACAGCAATATTAAACAAATCGTATTGCGTTAGAGTAGAACTAGAAAATCAAACAACACTACAAGGAATTGTATGACTCCAATTAAGATCACGCGTGCTCACGGGTATACCGGACACGACAGTGAAAAGACGTACTACCATGAAGCGAATGAGATTGAGATATGAAAACGCTCAATTGCGAAGTCAAAGAGCTTGTTTCACCTAGATGACTAATTCAAACCAAAAGTTCTTGAGCTCCTGGCGATGTATGCCATTGACGTTAAACCCATCCCTCATCCCTTAAGAACAATAGGAGTGCTCATTTTAAAAACTATATCAGCTCTTAAAGAGAGTGTGAAACGGTTAGGGAGATTGTAGATGAACTAGAGTAGTTAAACCATCTGTATATTTCACTTAACATGCTTGCCGATACACTAAGTAATCTCAAGAATTGCTAGAATGTGTGATTTGGCACTTGCCCAAAAAGTTTCAATGAAAAATAACAAGGCTCTCCTCCTTCCTACCCCTGGTACTAGGAAAAAGCAAGTTACGATTTAGTGATAAACCAAGAAACTTCTTCTAGCAACACACAAAGAACACAAAGTGCACCAGAGCGGGGGGGGGTTGGGGGGTGTGGGGGGAGGGCAGGGGGGGGTGGGGGGGGTATTTGGGGGTTTCAACTGACTAATATCCCTGTGCTTTCCCTCTACAGGAGTAAACGATTCCACTAAAGTAAGCGGGTCCAAAGCCTAAAGCAATACATAGAAAAATAGATCCTACCTGCTAAGAATGAGACTAAGAAGGAAGTAGAAGTACGCCTTAAGGAAAAATAAGTCAGTTTTGGGACAAAAGTGAATCGGGTTGATTCTACAATTATCTCTAGCTTTTAATTAATTTCGAAATCTGAATCTGTAAACTCTACAAAGTCATGGAAATGTTGGTTGTTAATGTCTTGAATTCTGTGAATTGCTAACCCATCCGTTAGAATGTCTTAGAATAAACGAGAAACAGAATCTAGAAACCAAAGTAAAACAGTTAGATAACAGTTAAACAAGACCAAGCAGATCTAAACCAAAAGGCAAACTGTCATGATAATAGTTTTGTCCAAGACCTCAGCGGGTTTGGAAAGCTACGGGAAAACTAATTGCAGATATTGGTTAGTTCATGGAGACCCCCAGAGAAAGAAACTCACCTTAGGAAGAACTTGAATAAGGTTATCAATGGACGCCCCACAGGAAATAAAATTTGGCCTTAGGGGAAATATGCCAGTTAACTAAGCTTTTTTGTGAATGAGTCTAACTCTTATGCAAACCAACTAGTCCCTAAACAAAAATTAGGGGAACCAAAAATTCAACTCTCCAAACTCGACTGTTTTCACATGCATCGTACAGGTCCATGCTTTGGTATCTGGAACTCAGGCTTTCAAACCTATGATGGGGAATCGATCAAAGCTCATGAATTTTGTAGGAAAAGTTCAACGGGTTCCAGTCAGTATTAGGAATGATCTCTATAGACAATCCATTGGGTATAATGGGAGAATATTTTATGGTGACAGTGTGCATCTCAGAGTATACAACGTGGAGGACTTGACACAATCTCTATTCTCTGTAGGGCAATTTTGTGATTCTGATCTTGAAGTGGCCTCTTCATTAAAGCATACTTGCTTATTTCGTGATAGTAAGGGTACAATATCCTAAGGGTAGTCCGTGGCACCAATTTGTACACGATGGTACGATTGATGGAAAATGATTAAGTCTTCTCAGATAAGCTGCTGTCCAAAGCTCAAGTCCAAATCAAGTTGTGAATCGTCGTTTAAACCATTTAAACTTCGGCACGAAAATTATGATCTTGCTACAAAAGATCTAGTTAGCGTTCTACCTAGACTGAAGTATGAAAGATCATCTTTGCTCAGCCTGTTCAACTTGAAAAAACAGCAAGAAGTTCCCATCAGCCAAAATCTGAAAATACAAACTATGGAAGTTCTTCATACCCTTCACATGGAACTTGTGGTCCAATTGAGAGTCCAGATATTAAAGGGAAGAAATACATCTTAGTCATCGCAGGAAGACTATTCAAGATTCACATTGGTAAAGAATCTTGAGGTCAAAGGATGAAAGCTCTAGAGTTTGTGTCAACCTAACTATTTTTTTTCCTTAAGCACTACAGGTTGGCGCCTCAACAAACACATCAGATTAATCCCGCACAGATAACGGAACGGAATTCGTCAACCAAGTTATGTCGAATACTAATGAAGGTTGTAGGCATATTTATCATCAAAGTCTGTTCGAGAACTCCCACAAAATGGAGTTGTTGAAAGACGTAATCGTAACACTGATGGAAGCATGCACTACAATGATGATATTCTCGAAAGCTCCCATGGTTACTATGGGCAGAAGCTGTAGCCACAGCTTTTTACCCAAGAACCGATCACTAATTCATACTCTACATAACAAAAACAACCGTTATGCGCTTGGCAAGATAAAAATCCAGATCTAACATTCTGTTCGCGTATTTGGAATGCTCTGTGCTATCCTGCAAATGATAGCGATAATCAGGAAATTTCAAGCCAAACTGACATTGATTTTCGTTCTGGTGTATGCTCCTAGCAGTAAGAGGCTATAAGAATCTACAACAACGAGAACTCGTTCGATTAATGGTAAAGAATATACACTTGTCACATTCAGATGAGATGCACAGTCAAAGCTCCTGTACCCATGAGATTAGCGGACCCGCCGCGCCTTTCAACATGACACCCTGGCCAACTCAACATAGGCTCAGCTCCAACGACAAAGAGAGCTGGAAATGTTCTTTCAACCGAAGTTTGAAACTGAACACCTGAACATCTCACGAGTAAATGACACCAGTACTTCTGCTACACTGAATTCTAATGCTCAAGTTGTCCCACCAGGTACATCGATTGTCTACACCACTTGCATTCCATATGCATCATCAACAAGTGCTACACTTGTCAACATCCGATATTCATCTTCCAGGCAACATCAAGAAATTGAGCAGAAGAACCCATTCAAGAAGACACCCCCAAGCATTCACGATGTTCTTGCGCCTCCTGTCACACTAACCTTGTATACTAGGAGATCCAGGTTCGGCACTCGGGAAGTTAATGCAGCGGAACCCAACCAAAGTTAACTACCCTCCAATCATCTCAGAAATGGACCAAAGACATCCTCATGGATAACATGAGTTGGCAATCCATCTCGTCCTGTAATTCAAACATAAACAGATTAGTCATCCGATAAGCTTTGAGGTGTGTTTTTCATACTGAACTGTCCAGAGTCCCGAACCCAAGAACTTCAAAATGGCCGTGATAAGAAGACTGCTGGTTTCAAAACCATGCAGATGAAATTCACAAATTTTATCGACTTGAAGTATGGGAATAGTACCTCGCCCCATCTATGTTCTGGTTAGTCGCTCTCAATGGATATCTACAAAGTAAAGGCTTGATGAATATGGTGATGTACTGAAAAACAAAGCCGGTAGTTGCAAGGGATATGTCCAGGAGGAAAGGTATTGATTTTGAAGATCTTTTGCTCCAGTTGCAACGGATAAAGCCATCGAATATTCATTGCAAATGTTGCAACCAAGATATATATTTATCTACAGATGGATGTCAAAACTGCTTTTCTGAATGGTGATCTTCAAGAAGAAGTCTTTGTCAGTCAACCTGAAGGATTTGAAGACCAGGAAAATCCTACTCACGTCTATCGTCTGAAGAAAGCTCTGTATGGGCTTAAGCAAGCACCAAGGGCGTGGTATGACACACTCTCAAAGTTCCTGATGGCAAACAATTTCTTCAAGGGTGCCGTGGATCCAACGTTATTCACACGCAAATCAGGCAAACACATTCTACTTGTTCAAATATACGTAGATGACATCATTTTTGCCTCAACAGATCATAATGCGTGTAACATATTTTCAAAAGAGATGAGCTCCAAATTTCAGATGTCGATGATGGGACAAATGTCGTTTTTCTTAGGACTACAAGTTTCTCAAAGTCCCGGAGGCATCTTTATTAACCAAGCAAAATATGCTCTCGAAACCTTAAAGAAATATGGAATGGATCTCTCTGAACCTGTCGATACACCAATGGTTGATCGATTGAAACTGGACGAGGACCTCATGGGGATTCCAGTTGACCAAACTCGATTTAGAGGAATGGTTGGCTCCCTAATGTACCTTACAGCCAGTAGACCCGACCTTGTATTCGCAGTTTGCATGTGTGCTAGATATCAGGCTAAGCCTACCAAAAAGCACTTTGAAGCTATCAAACGTGTCTTTCGGTACTTGAAAGGAACCATTAACATGGGTCTTTGGTATCCGAAAGACAACGCCATGTCACTAACAGCTTATGCAGATGCGGATCATGCGGGATGTCAAGATACAAGAAGGAGTACGTCGGGAAGTGCTCAGTTTCTTGGAGATAGATTGGTTAGCTGGTCATCAAAGAAGCAACGAAGCACGGCAATATCAACTACAGAGGCTGAATACATCGCCATGTCTGGATGTTGTGCTCAAATCCTTTGGATGCGATCACAGCTCAAAGACTACGGATTTGACTTCAATAAAATTCCTCTGTACTGTGATAACAAAAGTGCTATTGCTCTGTGCTGTAACAACGTCCAGCACTCTCGCTCCAAACACATTGACATACGGCACCATTTCATCCGAGAGCAAGTGGAAAATAGAGTGGTTGAACTCTACTTCGTAGAAACGAATTATCAACTTGCAGATATTCTCACCAAAGCCTTACCAAGAGAACGGTTCGAATTTCTTCTTCCACGCCTAGGCATGAAGAGTTTGACCCCTGAAACTCTCAAACGTCTTCAAAAAGGAGAAGATGAGTAAACCAAATGCCTTCATATATCCTTTGTACATAGTTAAAAAATAATAATAATAATAATAATAAATAAATAAATAAAATATTTTTTAATAAATAAGTCTAATAAAATACTTAGGAAATATTTTTAAGTCATTTGGAATTACTAAAAGGCTTGCAATTACTTCATATTGCAACCCGGTTTAATGTCTGGGCATGGATTACTTTATATCCATGCGTTATGGGAGTAGAGTAATACAATGGTAATGGGGGAGCTGTTCGCCTGATCTTTTCATCTCAATCAACGACTACAGCTCTTTCAATAGAAACCGGGTCGTTGTTTGAGGGGGAGAGTGAATGTGAAAAAATCTAAGGGGTGATAAAAGACTGTTGGTTGCTATAAAAGTCTAATCTTAGATGGTTGTTGTATTCTAATGGGTTAATATTTGAAGGGGAGTTAATTAATTTTAACTCAAAAGGTCCAAAGTTATCTATTGTTGTAATGTTTAGGGTGTAAAAAGCATTTGCTCTTTGTTTCCTAGCCTTATTAACCAATAGGGACTAAGTTGGCCAATTGCCTAATCTTAGAAAAGCCTTAGAAATACTTAAAACAAAAAATAAAAGAAGAAGGAATCCTAAGGGACTAAATCTGCCAAGTATCTAACTTAGGAGTATAAAGGGGCGGCGAGTTGCCATTTGGTCAAAACCTTCAAAAACCAGTCAAAGATAAAAACACACACACACACACTCGCAACTCGCCGCCAAGAACGAAGTCTCAAATCGCCGATTTTCAGTGTTTCTTGCAAAGGTAATCTTCGAACCTTAACCTATATCATCTATTATATGTGTATATCAAAGGAATCGAATGAAAACACATTAAAAAGTGTAGAAAAAATAGATTTAGGGTCGTTTTAGATGTAAATGCCAATGTAGTGTTGTAAGATGTGACTTAGTTACTGGGAATTGTTCATAAGGTATATATTAATAAGTTTTGATGTGTGGATTTCTATCTCAAACAAAAATGAATGATTCGCCCAAGTTTCTTAATGGCGGGTTGACTTGTAGAAAGAAAAAGTAGGATGTAATGTGTGTCTTATGCGTAGGATAGCCTAGGAATGCCTTAGGATGTGATTAGGTTTGACAAAGGAGGTGCGGGGTTTGAATTTTAAGAAACTAGTCCGAATGGCGAGTTGCGTATGTTTCTTGATGGCGAGTTGGTTATTTTATTAGTTTTTAATAAAATACTCAACCCGCTGGTCCTAAACAGCGGGTTGCCTAAACAGCGGGTTGCCTAAACAGCGGGTTGCCTAAACAGCGGGTTGCCTAAACAGCGGGTTGCCTAACAGCGGGTTGTCTAACAGCGGGTTGTCTTAACAGCGAGTTGCCATAATTTTTCTATTATTTTAGTCCAACAGGTAAACCGCCGTCTCTCGGCGGTTTGGTCGAATATTTTTATTCATTAAAATATTCAACCCGCCCCTTTTCGCGGCGGTTTGCTCAATTCTCCTAACGGCGAGTTGGCATTCTGCCTGGCGGCGGTTTGGGCTAAGTTTTATATTTTGGCCCATTGAGCCCAATAATCTATCAAGGCCCCTTCGAATGACCCAGTTGCTTTTCTAAAACCCCATCCGGGCTTAGTTAATAAGTAATTGATCCTGTTGGTTAATTAGTAGATTTTTAATCAAACCAGAGTTACAACTGTTTTAATCAATCGCGCAGATTACATGACTTTTATCAATGCTAACGTTCTCTCTAACTTCGTTTCTTTGCAATGTTTGTCTTCTTTGTTAAATGCTCTTTTGCAGAACAAAATGTTCCCGCTCAACCTCCTACAAGAACAGATGAGCAGATTGTCCCTCGCTCTCAGTGGTTAACAATCGGGAAAAGCAACCTACTTTTCAATGCACAAAAGATTCAAAAGAA
>BQNB010060986.1:0-23045 GCA_026074375.1 Tanacetum coccineum
AATCATACTTCCGGATTTACTACAATTGAGATTTTTTTGATTCTCATTATTATATATTTATATATTTATTTATATTTATATTTATATAAATATATATTCCGACATACATATAAATCTTATATCGTAGAATCCATGTGCGCGCCGAACTTACTTACTTATACCCACTAAGTGTTACGCCTTAAGACTTAACTCCATTATAACTCATTCCGACTAATATAAAATTTTAATGAAAATTACTCGTTTTGACCCATTTTAAAAGATTATGATTTTAGACATGAACAAAAGTGGAAGACTAACTTATTTGTTGTAATTTCAGTTTTAGTTAATATATTTTACGCCTAATATATTTCACCAATTTTGACTTTTTGATATATATTTTCCTTAAGTCTGACCCATCCAAAACGATCCGCTAAAATACATTTTCACGACTCAGACTATAAAGCATTTTGATGTAAAATGTCGTTTCGGACAACTTTTTAGTTTTAGCCGAGACCCGAAACTCGACAGAAAATAACCAAAATACCCTTGTAAGTTTCTGCAGAAAATTACATCTTTTTAAAGAAAAATGGAAATTTACTTTTAAGTGTTAGACCCGTCATTAAGCATTTTTAGACTTAGTTAGCCTCGAGAAATAATAAAACGGCCTTCCGAACAACTTTCTAGTTTTACTCGAGACCCAAAACTCAACAAAAAAGGACGAAAATTCCCCTTCGATTTTCTGCAGGAAACTACATTTTTTATTTAGGGCTGATTGGAATTTTTATAATTTTCTCAACTTCAATTGGCCGCCAAATCTTTGTTTTTAAGAGTTAGAAGTCGTGCCATATATCAAATCGAAGGTATGGACATCCTCTACTATATTTTTTTAGGCCAAAATCAGTTTTGAAAATTTTCACTCACCCGAAAATGATACGCAAATTTTCTGCATTAAACAACCCGTTTCAAAACACATCCAAATGGCATTTTCTCACCACAACAACTTCACAAATACTCCTAGCTAGCCTATCTCCTTCCACTAATACCTCAAACCAACAATCTACCTCAAAACATAACATGCAACATAATCTATGGATTCTCAATATAAAATTAATTGCATGCACACATTATATAGCTTAATAAACATAAATAGGTAATAAAAATACTTACAAACACAAAGAAGTAGTTAGATGATCAAAACAAACCACCCTTGTGGTTTTCTTGATTTGGCCGAACACTCAAAAAGCCCAAAATCAAACCCGAACTTGTTTTCACCACACCAAATCTTGCGTACACACTTAGAATCAAACCCTTATAACATCAATTTCACTTAATTAGATCAAAACCCTTAAAAAAGTAAAGTCTTTGAAAAATCAAGAACTTGAGGAAGTCTTATGCATAATGGATTTTATTTGAAAATAGTGATGGGGGTTTATGTAGGAATGATTTGAGAGTGAATGGGAGTGATTAATTGGAATTTTAGTGATAATGATGGTGGTTTGGTGTTTGGGTCGTTCGGACCAGGGAGAAAGGATGAGGCAGACAAAAAAAAAATTTTATTGTGTGTTTATTAATGGGACTCTATTTATATGGAGTGATACCAAAAAAATAAAGGGGTGTTTGGTTTCATGTTTTGTAAGAGTAAAAAGGGTAATAAGATGGTGTTTGGTTTAGCTTATTGTTGGGGACAACAAGGGGGAGTGTTTGGTTTTGTATGTTATTTTCATTTTATTTTATTTTTATAAACTTTGCATTGCATGGTTCTCGGCCTAATTATTTAATTAACGCGTTATAAATTGTAAAAATACTATTTTGACGCGGTTTCGGCCAAAAACACGAGAAAAGTCAAAAAAAGTACCAATCAAGCTCTCGAAGCTAAAATATGTAACTGTTGATTTCTCAATCGATAAAACGGATAAATATCAACGCATGACTAGCAAATAATTAAAACAACGATTTTAATAAAACCGGCTAAAATAATAAAATAAATTCTATAAAATTAGAAAATAGAATTTAAAGCTCAGGATAAATAGCGACGTGAAACACGGGTTGCACATAGACAAGCGCTAAAAGCTAAGAGTAATACGACCACATAAAAGTGACTCCATAAATAATCAAGAAAGTCAATTATCATACGTTTGCTTTCGGTTACTGACCTCAAAATTGACGGATGTCACATATACGTCCCGCACTCCACTGCGGGACGATGGGTGGACGTCGTTGTTGATGTCCAAATGGGTCGGCTAAATGGGTCTTTTGGTGATTACCGTTTTCGTTGTGATATTTCAGTACCAAAATAGAGTTGTTGGACATACAAATGTAAATTGAAAGAATTTCTTATCAGCTTCTTGTACACTCATCCTCAAAATAAAATCCCGTTTTTCTGTTCCATCCCATTCCGGGACAGACGGCTAATACTAATCTTATGCAGCGCATAATGAATTTTGGTCGTCTTAAAACCTGCAAACACACACTTAAGACAGGTCGAACTTTGAGAAAAACGGTTCCAAGAGATTAGGGGTGAGCATACCAGACCGTCGACCGGACCGGAAGACCGGACTGACCGGACCGGACCGAAGGTATTTCGGTCCGGTCGGTCCGGTCCGACCAAAAACCCGACGATAATGCCGCGTAGGACCGGACCGGACCGACCCGGACCGTACCATTTCGGTCCGGTCCGGGGTCCGGCAATATGGACCATTTCGATCTTCGGTCCGGTCCGGTCTTGGACATATGCTCACCCCTACAAGAGATACATAAAAGAAACAACTAACTATACATAATGTGCTAATGCTTTGCTCTTGAGACTTCCGAAATACCCTTCATTTGCTAGTATAACCTTTAAGCTCTTCGCTCTAGTGGGAGCATCTGGTAAAATCGCCATAAATCTGCAAAATGGGAATTCAATGAAACATGGGAACCAATTTAGTACGCATATCACAAACATAATCCATGATCGTTACTTACAAACATTATTAATATTTCATATTCCTAGCAAAATCGGTTAACTTTAAAAAAACTTTTTTCAGTTTTGACCCGTTTGAGATACTGTGACTGCAATTTTTTTCAATTTTGACCCTTTAAGATATTTTGACCCATTAACCAAAACTCCACGAAAACAAATAAAATAGAGACACGTAATCCCGAAGAGGTTAAGAGTAATGGCAAACTGACACCTATTCTGACAAAATGCAAGAAAACGTTTCAAAATATGTACTAAACATATATATAAGTTGTGCAAAAAATTTCAGCAACAGAATCATATAAAACGAATATCGCATGACCTTTTGTTTTGCAAACACGTGTTCCTCAACATTGTGTCAAAATCCTCAGCCGCCCCTGCCTCTTCCTCCTTTCCGTTTCTTCCCACATCCTATTTTCGGTGCAACAAACTCACAGTCAATGATATAGAAATAAAAAAAATACTTGTAATAGTTTAGCAACGCACACAAACATATATTACCTGCCTTTTATGCCAGCTATGTCGTAGTGTGGCTCATGGCAAGAGCAAAACCAACGACCAAATTCGCCTGCATTAGACATCGTGATGTAAGATAAAGTGCATGCCACCCGCGTAATAAGGCAAACATCAAAGATTAAACTGAGCAACAATTAGTTGCATTAATTTAACTATTCCTATGTTTAGTAAATTGTTGATACATGTCTATTTAAAAGTTGATAATCATCAATTTAATAATAGGACATTTTTTGTTCTTTAAACTGATTCTCATTTGAAACGTTGGAAAAGCTAGCATGTGATTGGATTAATGATCTGTCTTTTTTCGGTAAATAAGTTTTATTTAGGTTCAATGTCCCAGGTGACCACATTAATTCATGCTAGGAATTAAGAATGGCTTCTTAGAAAGTACTTACAGTAAAGACTATTAAACCGATTGATTTCTTAAGAAACTTGACTAAACCCAGTTTTGGCCTGTTACTTTACCCACCCAACACGTCCAATTTTTTCTGACTACAATTAGAAGAAATAGAAATAGATCATATGGGGAAGTGTACAATTACTTAAAAAGCTAGCACAAATTCCGATTGAATTTAGTTATTAACGACGCTAGGATTTTAATTTACCTTGGGCTCCAGAGCGTCCATGTGCGTTAGCGTACCTTCACTTGGTAAACACCTTTGTTCGTTACGGTCCGGTTCTAATCTTTCGGCACCATGTGCTACAATAGGAAACTATTGTCGATGAGTATTGTACCAATTCCACAAAGCGACCAAGAACTAGGTTACGTACAACTCTCATGGAATTATTTAAGAAGATGCAGTCCGTTCCGTTGTTGTCGCTGCTTTCTGCCAAGCGTAGAATTGTAACGGAATTTAATTGTTTCTAAAACCACAAAAAAAATTAAAGAAAATAAAGTAAAACAAAGTGAAATCATACCTCAGCATATCAAAAGTAATGAGTTCTCGAATGGGTTCAGTAGTATCACCAATTCCAACACTTATCACTTTTGTAGTAGGATATTTCAGCATATACGCAACTTTCATTCTGCTAATCTGTCATTCAACATATAAAAAAAAGATGAGTGTTATCCCGTTTTGTACCCTATATCACGTTAACATTCAATAAACTAAAATCATATATTACCTAATTGGTTAACAATCTAGAAAGAGATAATCCATAATGAAAATAAACCCATGTCATATGTGTCATGTACATTGTTTGTTAATTTAGCTCACTGAATGAAACTAATTACCTCAAATTTGTTCATAATGCTACCGAAGATTGTTTCTGTATTTTCAAACTACTCTATATAATAGATTTCAGGAAAATCTCATAACCTAGCAACTTACTCTTGTTCAGTTCCCTATTTATGGCAAGTTACTTTCTTTTTGGAAAATAGCAGCTACATTCCAGTTTCTTCTTTGTAGGAAAACAATTAGACAATTAGAAATAGCTTGCTACTTTCTACATTTGTTTATAATAATATGAATGTAAATTTGGTGTGCTATCGATTACACTCCCACCAACGCATCCCAAAAATTAGTTGCCCAAAATAGAAGAAATCAGAATTAAGTTACTATTTCATGGTTAGAAAAAATAGAAGTAAAACAGTCTATTACAGGAACTTGACAAAAGTAGCTTGCTATTGGAAAATTTCCCTTGTTTCAGTTTTTCAATTTCATAGCTAAATGCTTCCCTTCATATTAAACTGCTTTTTAAAATAAGTTTTCCATAGTAGTTATTTTGAGATGTTTATTTAAATATGCATCTTCATTGACACTATACTGCGTTAACATAATCAAAGTAGAGAACGTTCTACCTGTCAAGCCAAACATTCCAGAAATGAAGACCATGTTGTAAAGCAGCAACTTTATGCCCTAGATATAAAAATTTATCAATTATAAATGTAATTGACCTCTAACCAAGAAAAGAAATAACAACCAAATATATCATGTGGACATTATATTTTCATACCTTGAGTCTTGACACTTTCGGACTTGTACAGAGACAATCGTAACGGTCATCGTGAAAACGCTCTCTAGCGACACTTGAACGAAGCCAACCCGCATTGTTAAGCACGGCTGTGCTTCCTAAATCTTTTTTAGCAGACGGCAAACGAACGACAAAGTTCTCAAAATCAAGTACCATTGGTCCTACACCAGACTTCGGTTCCAAAGAGAACACACCACCCGCCTCTCTAACAGACGGTAAAAAAACTTTTGAATTCTCAAAGTCCAAAATAATCTCCCTTCCAACAGAACCCAAGTCAACGGAGCATCCATTACCAACAAAATAAGCCCATGTAGAACCGCTAGACCCATGGCAACCACTATTGAAATAAGGAGTTGCAACTATTTCCTTTCTAGATACGGGATCCAAATTAGAACAAAATCTTGAACGCCTGGTCTCCATGACACATCTAAACAACCTGCTTTCTAAATCACCAAATTAGCAATAAATAATTCCACAACAAAATATGAAGTCCTAAAATTCAAGTAACCTACAACTACATGATCAGTTCGAGAAAACCGAATAAAAGCATGGACTTATCAAAACATTACACATCCAAACAGATAAAGTTAACTATTATCCCCTAAAACTAAACACAACAAACATAATCCAAAAAAATCCACTAAATTACCCAAAAAAGCTAAATTCAACTGATTTCATCTTATGCTTATTTGTTATTTCAATGCATCTGGGAATCAAAGTAAATTTTCCTTTATAATTCATAGGCTGCTCCTACATAAATTCCTAACCATCTGAGCGTTTACTTCTCATACCCACAATTATTTAAACATCAGGCACAAATAATTTACAAATTAAAACACATTCACATAAGCAAAAAAATACATACTTTATCTTAACTCAATCATCAAGATTCCAAATTCAATTGACCATAAAGTAATAAAAACAAACCTTTTAAGAAGATGAATCCGTTTTTTCATACACATAAATCCACCGAAATAAACCCATCGCATCGCAGTTGGCCAAACATCATCATCCCTCTTTCTTCCTCGCTCATCAGCTCATCCTTCTCACTTTCTTCCACAGGTAACAACAATATTCCCCTCGATTTATCTTGATATGATGTATCTATTGGGTTTTTCTTTTAGTTTTGAGAGAGAAAGAGAGGTTGGAGAGAATGAGGGTGAGATCCATAGGAAAAAAACAATGGTATCTGAGATAGGTGGTGTGGGTTTTTTGCTTGGGGTGTTTGTGTTTTAACACGTATCCGGGTTTTGGATATGAGTTATGAAGGGAGAGACATGGAAGGAGAGAAGGAGAGAAGGAGAGAAGGAGAGCCAGGTTATAACTATAAAGGGAAACGGGTCATATTATACTATATAATTAAACAGAGGCTTGGTGAAAAGCATTTATTGCTTGCCCCACCCGACCCGGCATACCTGGGTAGCCACACCGGAAAACCCGCCGGAACCCGCCAACCCGCCGGAATCCGGCTGAAAAAGAAACCCGCCCCGCCCCGAAATACTTCCGACCCGAAGATGATACGTGTAAAGATCCACGCCCGACATCTGTTTTCCACCCATCTCATTGTTTAATCTCCCCCACCAACATCTGTTTTCCACTAAAATTATTGTTATCATACGTGTTCTTCCATACGAGTATCCGGCACAACTTTTCTTTCTCTAATCCAACACACAATATACCACCGACTAACTTGATGAGGAAGAAGAAACTTTTTGGAATTGTAGGCAGATTTGTGTATGAAAATGGTTGAATGCTTCAACAAGCAGGGTGTTGAAAAAAAATAAAATCAACATTAGGTGTTTTTTTCAAATTATAGTTTTTTAATGCAAATACTTATGATTTAAGTTTTGTGTTTTATAGGTGTTAAAATTATTTGATAGGGGGGGGTTGTCCTGAATCAAGAAGCAGGTATGCTTTTTTATCTTTTTGGAGTGTTTCTTATTGCCTTTTTTGTATCGCAATGATGATTGTGATGTTTCTAGTTTTTGGGGGGAGTATGCTGATGAATGTTATTTGTCCCCTGATAGCAATATTAAATTAATGTTTTTCAGTGTTTAACTTATGATTATTTTAGCCTATTTTTGAATATGAAAAAGTAGTGGAATCTGAGTTAAATGATTATCTAAGTTTGATTCAACAGTGCGCGGTATCCGAATCATAGAATACAAACCATTGCATGACATAAACCTAAGAAACCTAGATAATAAGCTGCTCTTATCGTATGAATAACTGAAACCGTAGATAATAAGCTTCCTTTTGGCACTCGCCTTTCACTAGCATTTATATCCAATGAGCTTTTTTTGGGAAAATTAGAGATGAAAGATACGAGGTTAGTTTTACCTGTATATATTTTGATGTTAATATTTTTGTAAAGGTAAAGGGAATTTTGGCGGCAATTCAAAAGGATTAAGGGTGTTGTTCTCTTTTTGTGTGCTTATTTTATATGAAACTTTTGGCTTATATAAGCTTATCAAGTCATGGATGAGCTATATAAGACCTAAATTTTACAAAATAAGCCCACGTAAAAGAGCTTTATGAAACATTAAAAAAAAAGGGGGCCCCCCGAAAGCCACATACGCCAATAAAAAAAAAAAAAAAGACAAAAAATAAAAAAGAAAAAAAGAAAAAAAAAAAAAAAAACAAAATAAAAAGAACCCGCTATGGTCGCAGGTCACAACGATCCTGATATCGAGGATGAGCCGTATCCAGAATATGTGTCGCTGGGAACCTTACTACATTTAGCTATGAACAAATCGAAGCCCTTTCTCAGTTGAGGGGTTAAGAAACTGTCTGGCATGTCTAATAAGGAAGCACCGTCAAATATTAGTCCGACATCCATTGTGTGAAATCTCAGCTCTTGAGGTGAGTTGTTTAATTGCTACGCGCTCTGATCTTAAAGTTTTCTTTAGGCTTCCCTATCTATTTTTATTGCTTTTTTTCCGTTTGCAACAAGGGGGGGTGGGGGGGGGGGTTTTAGAGGGGGGATTGTTTTTTTTTTTTATAATAAACATATGAATACTTGATAAGTTTGTGTGTGTTTTTTGGTTTTTTATAGGAGATTTGCATTGGCGGCTGCTTTGGATATACGCCCACTCTCAACAAGAGAAACAAAGTTGCAATACGTGGGTACTATAAAAGGTGGTCATCGTGTCGATGCTTAAGCTCAATAAAGTAGAGCTGAAAAGATACATTTTAACATCAGCCAATCCATATTTCTTCATCATTTTATTTAAAACAAGATCAATACAGTAATAGAACTTTGTCAAAAGGGTTGCCAGGTCACACTTTTTGCTGATACATTTCTTCATGTTACACATTCCGAAAGCGATATTAACATAGGTACAAGTATCAGCTGGCATAGTGGTGATAACAGGAGATACCTGAAGCTAAATTCACATTGTTAACTATAGGTATACAATTAAACACTTTAAAATTGATTTTAGTCGATGTATTTTGATCATAGGTGCTGAAGATATACAATTTGCTTTTTCGTTAAGCTGACTGCTTGATTCTTATCGTTTTTTGATTTTAGGGCCAGGAATCGAGTTTCGTGGAGACATATACTAACCATCGATCTTTTTTTGTGCCGCAATAAAGCTTGCGAGCCGGTTTTACCTCTTTTCGGGATTTTGGTCGTACATAGCTTTTTATATGTGAGTCCTATTCTTTTATCTGCAAGCAAGTGCTTATCTCAACATTTTAAAACTAAATGTTTAAGAGGTGTTCAAACGACCATGTTCCGTTTAATGACTTAATTGTTGAACCACTGAGTAACCAAACAATCCATAAATTCGGACAAATGGGGCTTAAAGGGGTTTTCGAAATGGCTTATTACATAGAGTCGAGCATGACTAGCACGTAATTTAGGGTAACCTAAAACATATTTACTTCTGGACAATGACTATCGACACAAAATTGTGTCCATTAATGAGTTTAAAAACGGCGTAGCGACATACAGTATGCGTTATTGAATTATGTCTCGCTAAGGATATTATAATTATAAAAGTGGACTAATTCATGGGGAGGCATGTACGTGTTGTCCACTGAGACGGTTGGGGTTTCAGGATGAGTTTACCGATACCCAAGTTCTTTATCCAATTTCCCTCAAATTTAATAAGTAATCTATACATATGGTTACTAAAAACTGTATTTATAGGTACTTTCCGCCGACTCCAGGTCCTGCTCAACACGTGAGGGTCAGATGGTTTGCCGATTTAAAGTCTTGAGGTCCTGGACTTTCTTCGTCTGATTAGGTTGCAATATTAATTGTTTATGCCATTTTGTTACTGTTATTTTGGTCATATTTTTTTCTAACCTATGTGCGTTTTCACCCTTATGTTCAGAGACAGAATCGGCCGTATTTGGATCTTTTTCAAGCTACGTGACCTTGAAGAGATGCAAAATCTGTTGACAAAGTTTTACCTTGCGTTTCTCGAAAGGTATGGAATTCAACTAATGTTCTCATCTATCGTAGTCTATGTAGACTACGGGCAAATTCTTTAAGATGTGAGCATTGTCAAACAGACTACGGGAAAAAAAATCTGTTTGGAGACTTAATTTTGATGAAACAGGTCTGAATTGCAGGCTTCCACGCCCCTCAACTACTAAAACATGAAGTTTTAAAAAAACATATATTCGGCGAGTTAGCAGCCCATACTTACGTCATAGAATTCCAAGAAAGGGGTCTTCCTCAACACATTTTTTAATCAGACTTAAGCCACATTGTAAGATGTATAGGACTGAAGAATATGATC
Source organism: Tanacetum coccineum (assembly GCA_026074375.1). Lineage (NCBI taxonomy): Eukaryota > Viridiplantae > Streptophyta > Magnoliopsida > Asterales > Asteraceae > Tanacetum > Tanacetum coccineum. Next base: position 10,183 of record BQNB010060986.1, read on the forward strand.
AAATTGTTTTTGCTGAAATACCTGATAAAAAAAAACAATCCTTACTTGCATGGTGGTCAAACACATGCTTCACGGTCAGTGCAGTAGATTAAACCCAACAAATGCTTGCATGAAAAAAAATGGCTCTTGCAAAAATTCATATCTAAAAGCTTTTTCTAATGAAACTACCCAGACAATGGATGCTTACCCTGACTATCGAAGGACAAATGATGTAGTAGCAGTGTTGGTTAGTAAGTTCAGGCTAGACAACAGATGGGTTGTTCCATATAATGCGTACTTGCTAAGTTTGATTGTCACATAAATGTAGAAATTTGTTCGACAATAAAAGCTGTCTAACATGACATTTATCACTGAAATTTGTACACATTTGAATACAGAATAGATCGTACTCATAAAAAGTTTGTTAGACCTATAAGCATAAATGTGTAAATTCAGGCTATGTTTTATCTGTAACGGGTCAAATGGGCAAATATAAAAGTAGATGAAAAGCGATGTTTGTTGTTAAAGATTAATATGTTTAAATAATCACGTATTTGTGACCATATGCGGTTGTCTTATGTTTGCCCTAACACATGCTACTACTGTGTTTTGCAGGTTGTTCGAAAACAAAGGGAAGGAGACCATGCCTGAAACAATAGACGCGCTTCACTAGAATAACGGTAGCAGCAGGTACACATTCATTGTATATGTCTATTATTTTTATAGCAATTGGAAAAGTGTTTTAGATATGGTTCTGTTTTGGATGTTTTAAATTGTAGTAAAAGGATTTTTGGGATTATGTTGTGTCAGGTGCCTCTCGAGTACAAATCAAACGCCGTGTATCAACACATGTTAAAACCTACACAATGTTAATTAGGTTCTTTTCGGCGTCGTTTCAAACACTCGAGGTACATTCTGCTGCTATTGCCTTTATCTACATGGTTTAGTGGGATTGCTTAAATAAGTGCTTTCTTGGCTAATTTCTAAGTAGATAAGCAGTTTTGAAAAGTTTTGGTTTTTTTTAAAATGGGCGTCAAAATAGGAAGGTTCTGAAGCAGTTTCAAATTACCCAAACTCCCCCTTCAGTTAGTTGTTTGGAAATGCTTAAATGTCAGACATACGGCTTAAGTAACGGGTCAAAATGGGTCAAGTTCAATCACCACACCAACTCTCATGTAATATTAAAATGTTGAGCGTTCATCATTAGCAAGTCATATAAATTAGTTAATATGTTTAATGACTGAGATTTAGCTAGGTAATATCTGATTGGTTTCTGGAAAAAAAAGCCATACACAATAAGCAATTGATGCAGATAATACCAACCTTCACTTTTTGTAGCGTCAAAATTTGAATGACTAAAAATTTAATCCGTATTGCATCAAGAGTCGCACAAAAACTACATGTTCACAAGTGTAAATATTTATCGATATATATTATCGCTTTCCGCGAATATTTGTCTCATATATTTGAAAGATGCACCATTTTACGTAGTTTAAAACTATAGAATAAAAGCAGACTTATAACTAAGCCACGAAAATGTGTCTGCATAAAAAAGTTTAATAGCTGATAGTTGCCCATTGTTTGAAAGTGTTTAAACGTAGCCACATGGTGACCTGGGTTTCTCACAGTGGGATCATGGACTCTCTTTTTCATTGCACGTATGCGAACCTGTGCATTGCGGGATGGCCTAAGGGACAAAGTTATTTATTCTTCCCTTTAAAGTAAAAACATAAGAAAAGATAGTTGCACTGATGCGTTACAGATTTCATATACTATCACGATTGAATGACGTTGACAAATATTAATGATGGAATTATCATTGTCTGGCGGGGATCTAAAACAATAACTACAATGAGTCCTGCAGAAGGCTGTAAGATTTTTGTGTGACAGACACGTGCGGTTTAAAGAAGTGGTCACATGTCTAGACACGTGCACATTAAGGTAATTGCTGTAGTTTTGTCGGTAAGACGAGATATGGTTAATTAACTTCCAATTGTATCGGGGCCAATAACACATGCTTTCGTTCGGTTCTTATCTTAGCTAAACAATGCAGTTGATTCAAATACATGTTTTATATCATGCACCAGGGACAGACTAAATAGCAGTAAATGTTACGATAGATAGATTACAACTACTACAATTACAAGTTTTCATGAACATTGGACCAAACTAAGTACGATTTCTTAATTAGTTAAAAAAGGGTAGCAACAACAATGAATATGAATTGACCAAATTGAATGCTCTATATCAATGCCAAACACAAGTAACTTTTGTATTTTTGTATCATATTTGAACTAGCGTAAAGAAGTAGTCTCATAAATGATAATTTGATTTGTTCAAATGAAGGTTATTCAAATGAAACCAGAAGAAACTGGGGGATCTACTGATAAGTTAAAGAAATTGCTTGAATCTTGGTAAGTTTCCCACTATTTATTGACTGGAGTTATAATCAGTTTGTGAAATTTAATTTGCTAAATTAAACTGCCATTATTCCAATACATTTATTATCTGTGACAATTCGATTCAGGAAAATCCTTTATTTCATATGCACCTGTATGAAAAGAAAAGGAAACATGCATGCGAGGAAAGGCCCATTTTGCCTTGCAATTAAAGAAGCAGCTTGGAAAATGAACTCGCTCGGCATTACACAAAAAATTGGTTTGCAAGTAAGCTTTTTTCATAGAGTAAATTGATTATTTCTGACATATCTACTATTAGTCTCATTGCACATTCGCCTGAAAATGAAAATCGCCCAAAGTGGCAATCTACTTGAGCTTATGAGTTTTTCAAACTTGATGACCTGCATTAGATAAGTAAATTTTATATCATCCAAATTGGACACTTTGAAACAAGCAGCTAATGCTAGCATTAATACACAACCGGAGAAATTGATAGCGAAATGGCACCGCTATCATAGGTTCCGAATGGTTTGGAAAAAGCAATGTGTGTACGACAAGGATAATATTTTTAACAACTTTTTTTTTACCTATTTGGTGAAATGGTTAGAGATTGTTGCTTTAGGGAGAATTAGCAGCTTTTTTGAAATGGGTTTGTAGAATTTGAGCTAATTAGTAGTTTTAATGAACGTGTATATCAGTACCATTTTAAGGTTCATGTAAACTATTTACAATCTCAAAATAGATTATTAAATCATTAGATTAGAATAAACAATATGATCAGATGAGACTGCCACAGCCAATCAAAGAACCGTTTTTGAGTGTATGAGTGAAATAGGCCAAGTGTCGACTTTATTTATTAAACTTAAGGATGATATTGGATTCATTTGTTGTATCTGCAATATTCAGATAACATGGAGGAGGCAGGACCAAGTGTTACTGAGAAGCCCACGAATGGATCAGTACGTCTCGAAATGGACTTGGAAAACGACGATGATGATATAATGATATATGCACCATCAGTTAGAGATCTCGACCAACCACCCGAGGTTTCTCACAAGAGACAAGTTTTCAGCTGACAGTGGCAAAGAATATTTGGACCTGACATATTCTGCCATAATGAAAGTCCAATTCACAAAAGAGGTAGTAAAATGATACCGCTTCTGTAATGAATAATGATTGTTATTTTTTTCGTTAAAAGACCATCATGTTTATAAGATTTTAATTTAGTACGCAATGTGTTATTATTGTTTTAGGAAACTATATAAGTTAAGAGTTTGAGATCGGAAAAAGAAGAGGAAGATCTTCAGCTCGATTTGGAGAAGAGTTGTACAGGCTGAGATTAATGTGTTGTATAAATACTTTGGTTTAGTTTGTTGCATTAATTTAATCCCAAACACCCTCCACTTATGTATTTGGATTGTTCAAGAATATAATCACATTTCAGCACATTTCTGGAAAACGAACCATCCGAAATATCCACGAACCAACATTAATTAATGTAAAATCCCGCGCTCTGCTGCGATGTAAGATCCCGCGCTTCGCAGCGAAGCGCGGGTTCAAAACCTCGTTAAATATTTAACCCATGGGTTCGGGTCCAGTTAGGCCGGGCGGGTAGCATTAACTTTTAGACCTGAGCTCCCCTAAGTCAAAATATTACTCCGTACTACTTTTAATGAAAATGTTACTTCTTTTTATCTCTTTGCAATACCTTTTTGTGAATGGACATAAAATGTTCAAAACATATCATCTTTGTGCATGTCAGTTTAATTTACTCATAAAACATTTTAATCTAAAAATCTAGAACCCTTAAAACGGAAAGAATATTTTGTTTTTATCTAAAAATCTAGAACCCTAAAAGCTGAAAGAATTATATTAAACAACGTGTATAATTCACCCTCGTTTGTAGATCGAACTACAAATCTTTGGAGACACTGAATTCGCTCAGCCTCGAGTTGGAAAAGTATGCCCGATATTTAATATGAACAGAAAAAATGACATTAGTAGTGAAAATAACCTTTGTTACCAAAGAAAATAAAATTACACAATCCTACATTTACTTGCAAAGTTATAAACTTATTTATCTAATGGATTTACAGTATTACATCATCAACTACAAGCATGCGTCTACTTGCAAAACAAGCTGTTTACTTATCTCCTAAGAGATTTTTTGCTAACTCAGAATGCACACATCAGCTCGACCAAATCACTGAAATTTGTCAGGTAATATATAAATGAGATTAAATAAACATAACTTTTATACATATTCATTTTTATAAAGTAAATTTCATTAATTCATTTTCATTGCAAATCACAGGTTCAATCATGCATAGTATTAGCTACTGTAACTGATATAAGTAATGAAGGTTGGATGTATATAGCGTGCTTCAACTGCAACAAAAATGTCCCTCCTATTATCAAAGAATCGGCTTATCAAGATAGAGGTTATCCAGTATTTGAATGTCTAGAATGTTCAGCCAACTTCAAATGTGTTGCTCCAAGGTAACGATAAGATTAACTAACTTTATGTCATAATGCTTTTAATATATAAGAGACATATAATTGTACAATTTAGATAATATGTTATACTAAACATTTTATTTTCTACCTATTGTCTCACATGTCAAACATGTATAGGGTGAAAGTTACTATTTTTTATGAGCAAACCCAGACTTCTACTTCTTTGATACTATTTGATCAACAAGTTACCCAAATTATTAGTAAATCGGATTATAGTTTGTATGATCTGTTTGTTCATAACTGAGACAAAATTCCACACGAGTTATACGACACGTGTCACACCCCCAAATAAGGTCCCGTCAGAATAAGTGTCTGGGGCGTGACGTCATACATATCTCAAGTACAAAGCATAAAGAGCGACCTCTAAAAGGGGTACGTTTTAGAAAAAATCATAACTCGTTGCGTAAATCTAAAAGTAATTAAGTCTTACAAACCATTTCAAAGTGATTTAAACATAGCGGAAGCAATAAGAAAACATAGCGGAAGCAATAATAATGTTTGACATAAGACAACGAGTATGAAATAAGATAGTCTTGAAATCGGTCGAAGCCACATTGCACATAGACTTCTAATAGCACACCTTGATAATCCAAGATAAGAACCTAAGAAAAACATGCTTAAAACGTCAACATAATGTTGGTGAATCCATAGGTTTAATTCAAACATAGTTATAGTGGACCACAAGATTTTAGAACGCATGTGACAGTTATAACAGATAAAACTTCACACGAAAAGGTGTTTACATTGTGCTAAGCTCATGACCCCAAAGCTAATAGTGTAATGTAGCATGTGTATTGCCATATAAAGTTGCCCTGGTAGGTGTCTGACCAAGACCACCCAAAATAGTTTCGACATGAAATACATCCGTTGGCATGTACATCAGACGTACCCGACCAATAAGAATTACCAAACCCGGATGGGGATTATTAGTCCCAGTAGATCTATTTACTCACTCGCGCTTACTTAACCAGCCATTCGGTTAAAGGTAATTAACGGTTCATGATAGTACGGGAGAATAGTGGTCTAAGCTACTTAGGCAACACGTAAACAAGGGAAAATATCACGTAAAGTACTTGTGTCCGGTTTAAGAAAACAAGCAATGTTTCTCACCCCAAGTTGTAAAACATTTATTCAAAAACGAGTAAAAGTGAGGCTATGAACTCACCTTGATTGGTGAAGTAAAGTAGTGAAAAGCTAGAAGAGTAATCACACGGTACGGTACACGAACACGACCTAAGAAATATAGGCTTCGGTTTAGATTCGGAATGATAGAGAAATACGAATAATGCATATGTGTTTATTAAAAATATTTTAGTTTATGTTCTTGTAAAATTAAGCATTAGTGATCGTTTCGTGGTTGAAACGTTAGACTAAGTAAAGTATATAGTAATATTAAGTGTATAATACTATACATAAATATTCGAGTAAATTATATACATATTGTTCGGCTTTTTACCCGTCCCCGTATAACTAGTTAAAATACTTTAACATAAACGTTTTTTGATATTTTCTAAGTATAAAGACCTTTTAAAAATTTCAGCATGACCCGTTCATGGTTACACGTTTTCCAAAGTCATAGACTTTATTAAATATTCACTTTCAAATCACTTTCAACTCTCATTTCGCAAATACAATCTCTATACTATCAAATCACTTTATAAACTAGTTCGTAAGTCCTTTTGGGCCTTTATTGGGCTTTTAGGCCTAATAAGCCTTAATAGAAAATCCATAATATGAAAAGTCTCAAAATAAGCAAATGTTTAGTATCCAAGTTTGGATATTACCAAATAAGATATACACGAGCTTATCCAATAAGCTACACCTTGGGCTAAATGATAAGCAATCCGTTAAACAAATAAGCATCGACTTATTAGTAAACTATAAATAAGCTCAAAATAAGTCAAGGCAAAGACCCAATAAGCCAACCGTGGGCCTTAAGCCATGGTTCATGTGTTGGGCCGAACCCCTTTAACTTGTGCGGGCCCATTAGTTAAGCCCGATAAGCTAAATAAGTATCAAATAAGTTCTTGGTTCTCAAATAAGCTATCAATAAGCCCTCAATAAGCCAAACCATTGGGCTTATGGATTAAGCTCATGGTTTTGGGCATTGGTTGTGGGACGCGGCTTAATAGTCCGTTAATCATATTTGGGCTTATTTGTTAAGCCAAATAAGCTCAACATTTGTCCTTTCAAAAATAAGTTATAAAACAAGCCAAGAAACATAAGCCGAATTTAAATAAGCTAGAACAAACTCCCTTTTTGTTTTCCTTTTGGGCCGAATAGTAATATAAGCCTAATAGGCTCTCTAAGAGCTTATTAAATAAGCCGAATACAAAATTAGCATAAAGTTTCAATCTTTATTACAAAAAATAACCACGATCACAAAAGTATGATTTTCTTGTCTTTCCTTTTATGTATTTCGAACCAAAACATAACCCTTTTAGGGTTTACGTAGTTTTTAAACCTTGATTTTCAAAAAGTGTTTGTACAACTTGTTTATATGCATTATGAAGAACACAAAAGTACAAGATTTAAGAAGAATGGATGACTTACAAAGATGGATGATTAGAAGGTGATTAGAACTAACAACAACCCAAACGTTGTGTTTAAATACCCAAATGGTTATACAAAATTAACCCAAACTCTTCTATCTTCAAATAGGTTTGATCAAAAGATAAAAATTATGACTTGTGTGTGTGTTTTATGGCGTTCGAACTAAGAGAGAGAAAAGAGAGATTATGTGTGTGTTTTTAAAATGTAGGAATAAGAGTATGATGCACCTAGACTCAATTGTAAATATAGTGTGAATATGGGAGACATGCTAGCAAGAATAAAGGAACCACAATGTTTGTGTGTGTCATTAGGGGGGCGAACGAAAGAAAAAAAGGGGGGGAATGAGGACCAAAATCATCTAGCCAATTTTGCATGTTTAGGATCCTAGGTTGATATTTAACCAAGACTTAGATAATTTGGTTAACAGTTTCGACTTACGAAAAATTAAAAAAAACGACATTACTCTCGTAAATAAAATCTAAAATTTCAAATATCCAAACGAAACGTAAAAACGCGACTACTGTCAAAAGACTACGATAATTTGCAACCCGGATCACTTCTGGTAACGATTCTCAGATAATAACATAATAACCTCCCGGTTAAACGTAAAAATTACACGTAACTTATGAAATTCAAATTACTGAACGGAAACAGCTAAAATATCGGCTTGAAATTTACGAGGTATCACATCCTTTTCTCGTTAAAAGAGCTTTGTCCGCAAAGCTTAAGATGTAACATCTGCCACGGGTGCAGAGTTGGCGAAGAGATGAGGGTACTTCTTTTGCATTTGGTCTTCACGTTCCCAAGTGAACTTAGGACCTCTCCTTGAGTTCCAACGCACTTTAACAATTAGGATACGGCTTTGCTTCAGAATGTTTGACCTCACGGTCCATGATTTCGACTGGTTCTTCTATGAAGTGGAGCTTGTCGTCGATTTGGATTTCATCCAACAGTATAGCGAGAGTTTCGTCGGATAGTCACTTCTTTAGGTTCGAGACATGAAATGTACTATGAACTCTGCTCAATTGCTCGGGGAGTTCAAGTCGACAGGCGACGGTTCCAACCTTGGCGAGAATCTTGAAAGGTCCAATATATCGAGGATTAAGCTTTCCCTGTTTGCCAAAACGTATCACCCCTTTCCATGGTGATACTTTCAGCATGACCTTATCTCCCACTTGAAACTCAAGGGGTTTTTGTCTTACGTCTGTGTAGCTCTGTTGACGATCACGGGTAGCTTGAATACGGCTCTTGATTTGGATGATCTTCTCAGTTGTTTCATGGATGATCTCTGGGCCAATGAGCTGACTATCTCCAACTTCAGCCCAGCAGACAGGTGATCGACACCTACCCCCATACAATGCCTCAAATGGTGCAGCCTTAATACTTGTATGGTAACTGTTGTTATACGAACGGCAAATGTCTATCCCAACTTTTTTCGAAATTAAGCACACACGCACGCAACATGTCTTCCAACGTCTGAATGGTCCTCTCGCTTTGACCATCAGTCTGTGGGTGATAAGTTGTGCTCATATCCACTCGAGTACCTAGTGCTTTGTGAAGAGACCTCAAAAAGTGTGAAGCGAATCTGCCGTCTCGATCGGAGATGATCGAAACCGGCACTCCATGTCTCAAAACCACTTCTTTCAAGTATTGTCATGTTAACTTTTCCATTGAGTCGTCTTTTCTCATGGGTAGGAAATGATCAGACTTGGTGAGATGATCAACGATTACCCAAACCGTGTCTAGACTGGTTGTCGTCTTTGGCAACTTAGTCACAAAGTCCATCGTAATATTCTCCCATTTCCATTGGGGAATCTCTGGTAGAACCAATAATCCAGATGGTTTTAGATATTCGGCCTTATCTTTGGCACACGTCAGACACTTGTTAACATAGGTGGCAATCTTTGCTTTCAGGATGGATGGAATACTTTGATTTATGCGACTCGTGCATAATCAATGCTCGAAAGTCACCAAAACACATAATTTAACTCCTGTTGTTCAGATACAACGTTCCGTCAGCACGAGGTTCGAGTTTATTAATTATACCATGTAGATCTTCAGTTATATAATTCTTTTCCTTCCTCGCCTCAGCTTAAGCATTCAGAATTTGCTTGGGAAGATTCAATCCTATAGTCATCACTAAAGCTCGAACTCGCAGAGGCTTAATCCTTTCCTTCCGGCTCAAGGCATCTGCCACCACGTTCGCCTTCCCCGAGTAGTATCTAATCTCACAGTCGTAATCACTTAACAATTCCAACCATCGACGCTGTCTCATGTTTAGCTCTTTTTGATCAAGAATATGCTGCAAACTCTTGTGATCAGTGAACACAACATACTTCGTGCCATACAGATAGTACCTCCACATCTTCAGGGCAAACACTACCGCTCTAAGCTCTAAGTTATGTGTGGTATAGTTCTTCTCATGAACCTTGAGTTGGCGAGGTGCGTAGGCTATGACTTTCTCCCTTTGCATCAAAACTGCGCCTAACCCTTTATGCGAAGCATCTTAGTAGACCACAAAGTTCTCACTTCCTTCTAGTAAGGCCAAAATAGCGCACTACACAATTTATGTTTCAACAGCTAAAATGCGGCTTCTGATTTCTCTCCCCAATCAAACTTCATGCTCTTCTGAGTCAATTCCGCCATAGGTCTAGCGATCTTTGAGAAACCTTTAATGAATCATTGGTAGTAACCAGCAAGACCTAAAAATTGGCGAATTTCGATTGGAGTCTTGGGTGACGCCCAATCCTTGACTGACTCAATCTTAGCAGGATCAACGTGAATGCATTCACTGTCAATCACGTGACCAAGAAACTTCACTTTCGATAACCAAAATTCACACTTAGAAAACTTGGCGAACAATTTCTCCTCCTTAAGTAATCTTAATATCAACTTAAGGTGTCCTTCATGCTCCTTCTTATTCTTGGAGTAGATCAATATATCATCGATGAAAATGATCACGAATTTGTCCAAATACGGTTTACACACCCGATACATCAGATCCATGAATACTGCCGGTGCGTTGGTCAGTCCAAATGGCATTACTTGGAACTCGTAGTGGCCATAGCAAGTCCTAAACGCAGTCTTTAGAATATTCTCTTCATGAACACTGAGTTGGTGATAACCAGACCTCAAGTCGATCTTAGAGTAGACTCTTGACCCTTGCAGCTGATCGAACAAGTCATTGATCCTCGGAATTGGGTATCGATTCTTCACAGTAAGTTTGTTTAGTTTACGGTAGTCGATACACATCCGAAAAGATCCATCTTTCTTCTTGACGAACAAAACCGTAGCTCCCAAATGTGAGGAACTGGGTCTTATAAATTCCTTTTCAGAAAGTTCTTGCAATTGAGTGGATAACTCTTGCATCTCTGACAGTGCTAAACGAAACAGGGATCATGCTACAGGTGCAGCACCCGGGACCAAGTCGATTTGAAATTCAACTTGTCGCGTTGGCGGAAGTCCAGGAAACTCTTCTAGAAAGACTTCTGGAAAGTCCTGTACGGTCGGTACGTCCTCAAGTCGTTTCTCTTCTGACTTATCCTCAGCCTTTTTATCCGTTACTTGAACCAGAAACACTTGGCATCCTTTCTGCATATACTTTTGGGTCTTGGTACACGAGATGATACTCAATCTCGGCTTGTTTACACCGTTACATCCATCTCCTTGGATCTCCAGCACTTCATTCCCATAAGGGATACGTACGACCTTCTCATCAGAGACAATCACGGCGTGATATCTCGACAGCCAATCCATGCCAATAATGACGTCGAAACTTCCTAGTTCTGCGGGCATCAAACCGATATTGAACGGGTGACCTAATAATCCTAACGTGCAACCTCTAAGCAAAGTATTTGTTTTTGCATATCTTCCATCAGCTAGTTCTACAGCATAACTTACGTCTAAAGTGGATGGGATGACATCAAGCAAGGCACTAAAAGTAGTCGACACAAAACTTCTATCGGCACCCGAGTCAAATAAGATAGAAGCATAACGATTATTGAGAAGGAACGTACCCATGACGACGTTGGTATCAGGGTTAGCTCCTCCTCCTCCAATTGCATAAGCTCTTGCCTTAGCATCATTGGTCCCAGTCTTATTCCCTGTCTTATTCTCGCAGTTCTGGTTTCTCAACTTGGGACACTCATTTCTATAATGTCCTGGTCTTCCACACTCATAGCAAGTATTTCCCGTCTGATCTCTAACCGGTGCCCTCTGAGTGGGGGCAGCAACCGCGGCTTTACAATCTCTGGTCATGTGACCAACCCTCTTGCAGTTACCACACTTCGCCATACATGACCCTTTGTGGTGCATTTTGCACTTGTTGCAGTAAGGCAAAACTCCAGCATACCCTCTCCTTTAAACATTGTTTCCAACCGTATAGGCTCTTGCTACATTCTGACCATTAAACATTCTACCTCTTAAACGGTGGTTGTTGTTGTCCACGGTTGTCTCTTGGGTTGTTGTCAAACCTTCTCTTGTTCTCAGCATTCTTAATGGCGTAACCCTTCAACTTTTGGTCCATCAAGTTGTTAGCAATGTGGATTGCATCCTGAAGTCTAACAGGTTCAACAACAATCACATTCCCTTGAATACTATCCGGAAGACCTCAAATGTACTTCTCAACCTTATCCTCCTCTTGCGGGACCATCTTAGTGCACAACAGAATCAAATCTTAGAACCTCTGGTTGTAAGCAGTCAGGTTATTACTTTTCACTGTCAAGTTTCATAATTTTGTCTCCATTTTATGGATTTCATTCCTAGAACAATACACCTCAGTCATTAGCTTCATGAGTGCCTTCCACATTATGGCATAAGCAGCATCAACTCCAACTGTCTTTTTATGGTAATTCCACCAAGTTAATGCACCATCCAACAAGGTGCATGATGCATACTTCACTTGATATCTTGGTGGGTAAATACTGATATGGAACACCGTCTCCATTTTCTTAAACCAATGGGTTAAACCAATAACTCCTTTTGTTCCCTTGAAATTAAGCGGCTGGAATTTCACAAAATCTTGGTAGGTACACTCTCTAGTAACGGGTACAAAACCTCTGTTGTTCACATTGGGGTTTCCATTCCCATTCTCGTTACCGTTTCCATTATTAACATTGGCATCGACATTGTCGTCTTGTTGCTTATTCTCCATTTCTGTTTTGGTTCTGGGGTTCCTGGCAGCGTCATACGCTTTCAGGGCTTCTTCCACGCGCTTGGCAATCAACTCGTTGATCACATCTTGGGTCATTCCAGAACGTGTAGCAGTTGGGATTGTTCTACATCACCAAAAATAATAATCGTTGTGAGATCTTAGGTAAGATTAAATTACCTTAAACGTTGGATGGAACAATGCAATCTCTTAATATGAAAATTTTAAGATTTACATAAATGCACGACAAGGCTACGATCAAGTAA
>BQNB010060987.1:0-36693 GCA_026074375.1 Tanacetum coccineum
TTTAAGCCCAAACCAAAACAATAATAAAACCTGAATATTAGAGGAAGTGACATCATTGTCACGTGCAATGAAATTAATCCAAACCGGTCACATGCATGCGCACTACAATTTAGAAGAACAAATAAGATCTGGACATGTGGCGATGCTAGTTATACTTCTCATTTCATTTCAAATGTGTAAATTTGATCAAACGGACAAGGATTCTGGCGTAGAAAGAAAGAAAATACAATAGGGCATGTGGCATGTTTTGAGCCGGATGGAATCAACCCATGACGATAGTAACCAATCCGAGGTCCCGATTACTATACCGACCCAAGAATTGGCTAAATTAACAAGGCAATGATCTGAGCAAATTTACAACCATTTTAACCCCCCTGCACGTCCCTATAAAATCAACACTCTCCCCTTCATTTTAATTCATTATGAAAATTTAGTTTTTAGCTAGTTTTTAGTTTTTAGCTTATTATTGTTTAGGATTAGCTTATTTCTTATTTCTGGCTTATTGTACTCAGCTTATTTAGCAAGCTTATTCATATTTTGTAATAAAGATGGTGTGAGCTTAATGTAGATCTTGGTTTGCTTGTTTTTGTTGCTTATTTGTTGTTTTCTTAACTTCGCGTATGAGCTTATTAAATAAGCTATTTTCATCAGCTTATTATCTCAGCTTATTCTTTCAAAACTTCTTAAAAACCTTTAGATTGACTCCTATAAGCTATCCCAAGTTTAATCGATTCATTCTTACACATTTTTAGAACTTTTTTAGTAATAAGCTGTAATAAGCTCGAACCTAGCTTATCGTTGTGCTTAAATTGATTTAGAGTTTTTAGAAACTCTTATTTTCTGATAAAATAAGCTTCTAAATAGCTTATTTGGTTTTACGTGAGCTTATATTGCTAAATCAAATTTTCGTGAGCTTATTTTCTAAATCGTGTTTAGATTTAAGTCGTTAACTGCTTATAGCTTATTTTAATCCTTTCCTACTGTTTTTTGTTTGCTTATTGATAAGGATGAGTGCATATTTCGTTTGCGTATTAGCTTATTAAATAGTTTTGGTTAGATCTCGTTTTTAGCTTAAATCGTGTTAGCTTATTGTCGTGATTGTGAGTTTTGCTAGTTCTAAGTGCTTATTTAGTTATTAAAATTGATCATCTAGTATTCATGGTGATTCTGGCTTATTGAGATTGCTTATTTGTAAGTTCTTGATGGTTATTAATCTCGTTTTAGATTTGCTAGTGCTTAATTGGTTGTAGTTTGTTAAATTCTAATTGCTTACTTATTGCTTTTAGTTGTTCGTGGCATATTTTTGAGTTGGAGCTTATTCGTGTGTTAGCTTATTCCTGTGAGCTTATCGTACCTTTAGCTTAGTTAGTTTTGTTTAGCTTATTGTATGTTTTATAATTACGAAACTTGTCTGTCACCCGTTTAGGTATATGTTCGTTTATAGAAATGTTCATTGAGTTGCGTTTTGGTTTGTAGAACTTAAATATGGACCTTCATTTGATTTGGTTTGGGCCTGCATTCATTTGGGCCACGGTTTAGGCTTTCGTTGGGAATAAATAATAGGGGCCTGCATTTGGTTTTAGAAAGTTTCTATTGGACCAAGTGTGTAATATAATTGCAATTGTTATAAAATGTTTTATATTAACCGTTTGATTTATTTTGTGACTTTGGTACCGGTCAACTCATGAGGCATGGAGCTTACGGGTTTAATAAGCTAGATAGAATTTGAATATTTTCTTTAGCTTATTAAATCGGGTGTTATCGTTTAATTGCGGCTCTTCAATTCAGTTCAATTTTCTATCATTTTTCAATTAATTAGTGTAGCTTTGAATAAAAATGTTTTGCTTTGCTTATTTGATCGTTATGCTTAGCGAGTAGTTAATTAGTGCTTGTTAAGTGATATTGTGAATTGGGAATTAAGTGTGGATTTGAAAAAGGTTTAATTGATTAATAATCTTTGATTATTTAGATTTGTGGTTTAAATATTTTAAAGGGCAAAATCCGGAAAAATAATTAAACTACACATCTAGTAATTGATATCTTTGTAAGAGATTATTGTCAAAATAAACCAACGTTGTGTGATAATTATATTTTCTAAGGAAATTAATTCGTTAATAAACCTTAATTCACACTTAATGAACTTTTCACGTCACTTAGCAGGCATTTTCGTCTTATACGTCTTTTAGATTATTTTCGCTTAATTCTTGTAGTTTAATTGATTAGTTTAATTCTAGTATTATTTTTAGTATAATCTTCTTAATATTAAAAAAATAGTTTTTAAATCAAAAATCTTAAAAGATAATCAAACATTATTCTTCAAAACATTAACATGGATTTCAATTCATCTCTCGTCGTGGAAACGACACTCGGAGGATAGACTATTACATTTCCTAAACTAATTTTCTTATCTAACGGGATATACTATATATTATTACGACACACGTTTGACGTACAATCACTATTTTATGAAGTTTCTAATATAAAACACTTGTAAATTTGTTGGTAAAGTATATTTTGAACTTAGAAAACCTTAGACACAAGGAGAGTAGGGTGATAAAAATATTTACAAAACTTATATGCATTTGGTTTACTCATATCCTAAACCTAAAGCGCCTCGTTATTCATCTAGGTCGCGATCAGGACTCGAGCTATATTGCACTTGCGTTAATTTTCCCGATTGGATTACCTACTTGAGGTGAGTTTCATAGCCCAAATTTTACATGATTTATACTTGTTTTGCAACACTTGGGGTGAGATATATTGCTTACTTTTACATATGCACATAAGTAATTTTAAACTATTGTGAACTAGCCTAAATACCGTTAACCCACTTATGCCCACTATCATGAACCGTTAATTACTTTGTGTAAGCACGATTGTTGTAAATAGATCTATTGGGGTAGAAACCCATGTCCGGGTAAGTAGCGCTTACTTGACCAAGGGGACTAGTCAAATGGACGTATACCTTTCGGGTAACTCTAGGTGGTTTTGGGTTGGACACCTACCGAGCAACTACTTGTAACAACTTGAAACATCTATTGTAGCTTTAGTGTCATGAGCTTAGTGCAATCGTAATAACTTTTCTTTATGTGATTGATTGTGCAAATATGGGCACGATCAGGCTTCGATAAGATTGAAGAGTTCTTTGAGTGATTGTTGAGTTGCCAAGCCTTGAATAACCTGTGTCAACACAAATGAAAACACTACGTTAAATGAAGCGCAGGGGGCGTCCCTTCGAATCACCTCCGGTGTGAGAGTGAGTATGTGCTTTGTATTTGATAAAGTATGATCACGTAAGTAAGTGTGTGAAAAGTTCTAGCCATACCTGGAGCCCTTACCATCCATTTATAGGTGTAGAAATGAGATGGGACGAGGCTTAACACAAAGACCGGTGATTATGAGGGTGTCCCATGATTTAAAGGGTGATTCTTAGGGTTGTGTACCACGATCTCTATTTTGGTAGGAAGACCTTGATGGAGATGGAGAACATGGGTTTGACTATCTGATCTTTGCTCTAGTTTCATCGAAGGCCCACCGCGAAGGGTGTAGGGCTTTGCTTGGCGGATTCCCATACTAGTAACCATCCTGAAGATGGTTTTACGCCACTCAAAACTATTCGAAGGTTATTGGTTGTAATTGGGAGAAGATCCCATTCGAGCTTCGAAAGGGAGGCCTTCGAACCAGAGAGGAGGGTACGTCATCAAGCCCTCCAGTCGAATGTAATGTATGCATCTATGAGTGCATTGCTTTTGACTATTAATATGCGAACTAAGTCATAAGCCATGTTGAAGACTTATACGTGCAACGTATATTGAATGTTACTTTCTCTTAATAGGGGAGTTAGTTGAGTAACGGATAAAGAAAGGTCCTTCTCGAGAAATGTGTGCGCTCTTCTTTAAATTTCAAAAGTCTTTATCGATCCCACCAGACACGTGTACGGGCTGATTTCTTCCTTTCGTTAGTATATAAGGATAGTTACCTTGTATTTAACTTTTACATTTTCATTCGCTGCCAACTCTAGATTGTTCTCCTTAAAGTAACTTCTTCTTATTCCTTCCTTCCATGGATTTCAAATTTACTTTCGCTTCTCAAATATGTACGCTAACGAGAGAAAAACTGAATCAATTTGTTATTGACTTTGACATTCCCTAAGATATCAAGGTCATTCTTCCCAAGAAGTCGCAGACCATATCAGATGCCCCTTTGGGTTACGTTGGTCTGTATACTCATTATTTTTCCCTTTCTAATTTAAGGCTTCCTATTCCTCCTTTCATATGTGAAGTCTTGAATTATTTCAAAGTACACATATCCCGTTTTAATCCATTTGGTATGGTGAAATTGACCACTTTTGCCGTGATGTGCAAAGCTTATGGAGGTGAGCCTACTATCGATCTCCTTCGGTCTTTTTTAAACCTTAGTCCTGTTGGTGACTAGTTGACTCTTTCTAATAGGGGGTGCTGATGTCTCCAAGGCCCTTCTTAAACCCATAACCCATTTAGGGAACTAAAAAGACAGTTTCTTCTTTATTGAGAACAAAATTATCCCTTCTGACTATCCAGAGCTCCTTCTTGACAAAAATAAGTTAGACAAAAAAATCCTTCAAGGATAAAGTTCCTTTGCATCCTGAAATGGATCCTTTGTATGACAAAATAGCCACGTATCCTTGTATTGTTCAAACTTTTCCGGACCCCATTCTCTATCTCGCAGGTCTGAAGACTACTTGGAAACATAGTCCTAAGAGGCCTGTCATCTATCACCGGGGACAGGGTATATTTGTTTCTTTATGTATCTTGTGGTTTCACTCATTTCTTTTTTCATTTTATTAACATCGTTTTTTTGTGAAATGGACTTCAGGAGTTTTATGCTTGAAGGGGTTGATGGTGAGTTTAGTTTTTTACCTGCAGAAGGTGTTAGTGAAGGTCGAAACTCTCCCTCTGCGAAATTTGTGAACAACGATGCTCCCATGATCGATGCTACTCCCCTATCTTCTATTCACCCCTCAAATATTGTTGAGAATGTTGTTGATTCTGATGATCCCTCCTATGGGGAGGATGTGCAAACTTTAGTTGGTCCGTCTTTACCTCCTCACCCTGAGGCTAGCAAAAAACTCAAAATTCTTGGCAAGAGGAAGGTTGCTTCCGGTGTCCCTGGGAAGGCCTTGCCTCTAAAGGTTCAAAAAGTGCATGCCCAAGCTAGTAAGGTTGCTGGTGAGGCTTCTACTCCTTTGGATGTTAACAGTGATTCTGATATCCATGGTATGCTATGGTCTTCTTCAAAATGGACCTTTATGTGATTTTTTGACAATGTCATCATTTTTTCTTCACTTTTGTTTACAAAATTTCCTTCAGCTAAGGAGTTAAGGGATGCGACAGACTGCCATTGGGTTGTTGCACATGTTACTCTTCCATCTTGGAAACAGCATCTTAGGGAGATAAGCATAGAGCAGCTTTGTGATATTCATGATAGGGCCTATATGCGGCATGCTGTTCTTGACAATATGTTGAACAGTAGGACTCGAGAACTTATTTCTGCACTTTAAAAGGCCAAAACTTCGTATGATGCTATTCGAGCACGAGATCTTAACAAGGATAGGGCTTATGCTAAACTAGAAATGAAGTGTAATGAGGCTCTTCAGGATTTGGATAAGAATCCTCTTGTCTTTGATATGCGTGCTGAGATCAAGGCTTTGCAAGGACAAGTGGATGGTCTTCATAGTGAGTATAGCAGGCTTATACTTGAGGAGAAAAAATAGGTTAATTATGAACAGACTTTGTCTTCTCTTTGGGCTAAAATCGAAGGTATTAAATCTGAAAGGGAGAGGCTCGAGTCTTCTAAAATTCAATTGTTGCAGGAGATAAACAACTTGAAGCAGGATAGAGCCGATGTTGTTTCCAAAGTCATCCCGGATGCAGCTATGAAGCTTGTTTGCGGGGATGATCTAGTGTGCTTATAGTGAAGCTTTTTAGGTCCTCTATTATTTATGGTAGGGGTGGCAATTTCTGACCCGACACAAAACCCGACCTGAAACCGACACAAAAATTAACAGGTTCGGGTTGAGTCTAATAGATTTTAGGTCGGGTTTGGGTCGACCCATCTGACCCGTTTATTAAACAGGTTAGGTTCGGGTTGAGAATAAATTAAGTGGGTCGACCCGTCAACCCGTTTAAGATTTTTTTCTAAAATTAAAAATTATTTATATTTTATTATATGTGTTAAATGGGTCAAACGAATCGACCCGCAAACCCGTTTAACATGTTTAACCCGTGTAATGTGCCAACTTTTGTATATAAAACGAGTTAAATGGGTCAACCCGAAACCCGTTTAACTAATTCAACCCGTGTAACCTATTTAACCCGCCAACCCAAGTATATATATGGGTTACATGGGTCAGGTTCGGGTTATGGGTAAACAGGTTAGGGTTGACATAGCTGACCCGATTATTTAAATGGGTCAGGTTCGGGTTGAGGTTTTCTGACCCGCCAACCTGCCAACTCGAACCCACCAACCTGAACCCGACCCAAATTGCCACCCCTAATTTATGGTCGATGTCAAGCTTTCGAAGAAGTGGCTGCTATGGAAGAGCCTTTTGTTTTAGAGAAAATGTTAGGCTATCGGCCTTCGTCAAAAGAAGAGTATGATCAAGCTGGTGATGCTTTAGCAAATGCTTCATATCCCTTCTTAACTGAATATGTCATCAATTCGTATGCTTCTCTGGAGTAGCTATTGTCGAAGAAACCTCCATCGCTTCGACCAACCCTTTTTGGATCTTGTTCTGAACCTTTGTCTTCAAAGGTTAAGTAGTAGTATGGTCATTTTGTCTATCCGGGTGGTGTGTACTCGTGACTTCTTTGTTAACAGGTGTCAATTTATTGTCTTGTTGTTGCAAACGATCTACCATGAAGTTTATGTATGGCCTATAGGCCCTTTCCTTTTGCTGGTAGTTTTTGATCAAGCATTTTGTTGCTCGTATGTGAGCTACTTTGTATTTAGGTTTTTATTTGAAACCTTTAGAGAGCTGACGTGAGTTCAGGTGTTATTTCTGAAGGGCTCATGTGTGGCTCTTCATCGCCTCTCAAACGTTTATGCTTTCTTGATAACATGAATTTAGGTGTTTGTTTTTTGAAAGGCTCATGCATGGCCCTTCGTCACCCATTCGAACGTTTTATATTTTCTTGATAACATGAATTTAGGTGATTATTTTTTGAACGTTTTATTTTTTCTTGATAACGTGAATTTAGGTGTTTGTTTTTCGAAGGGCTCATGCGTGGCCCTTCGTCACCCATTCGAACGTTTTATATTTTCTTGATAACGTGAATTTAGGTGATTATTGTTCGAAGGGCTCATGCGTGGCCCTTCGTCACCCATTCAAACGTTTTATATTTTCTTGATAACGTGAATTTAGGTGATTATTGTTCGAAGGGCTCATGTGTGGCCCTTCGTCACCCATTCGAACGTTTTATAAGGACATAAGGCTCATGTGTGGCCTTTTACCAAAAATGCGAGGTGTTTAAGCAAATCTATTTCATTGATAGTGTAGAAATATTTACATCATTTCAAATATGAACACTTAGTTTGCTACACTGTAATGAGGATTTCTTGCTAACAAGTGAATCTTGTTGAAGAACTTTGAAATAAACAAGAAATAGTGATTCTTAGACATAGAACTTACGTAAGTTTGTTTTGTTCCATGTTCGGTCAACTGCTTCACCAGATAACGTTTCTAACTTGTAAGCTCCATCTTCGTAGGCTTTCCTTATCACGTAAGGGCCTTCCCATGTTGGTCCCATTTTTCCTTGATATTCTGCCTTGCTGGCGCTGTTTAGTCGAAGCATATATGTGCCTGGTTTGAATGTGGATGGCTTAACATTCTTGTTATAGTAGCCTTCCAACTTCTGTTTATAATAGGCTTCTTTTATCGAGGTCATTTCTCTCTTTTCTTCAAGGATGTCCAGGTCTTCTCGTCGCCTCTTTTTGTTCTCTTTGGGATCAAAGTCTTGAACTCGCTTTGTTTCCACACTTATTTCTATGGGGATGACGGCTTCTGAGCCATAGACCAGGCTAAAGGGAGTTTCTCTATTGCTAGACTTAGGCGTTGTTTGGTGTGCCCATAGAACTTGCGGTAACTCATCAATCCAAGCTTGGTGTGCTTTTCCTAATCTTCACTTCATTCCTTTGATGATTTCTCTGTTTGTTACTTCTACCTGTCCATTTTCCTGGGGGTGATAGACATACGTAGATGCTTGGAGTGTTCCTATTTTATTACAGAATACTGGGAATGTGCCTTCGACAAATTGTTTCCCACTGTCTGAGATTATTGCTTGAGGCCTTCTAAATCTGCACGCTATGTGTTCCCATACGAACTTTTCCATGTGTTTTCCAGTTGTTGATATTAGCGGCTTCGCTTCAACCCATTTTGTGAAGTAATCTATGGCTACCACTAAAAACCTTACGCCTCCAGGTGCTGTTGGCAGAGGGCCCACTATATCGATTCCCCATTGTGAGAAAGGTCAGGCTGACATAATGGATGTGATCTCCTGTTTTGGTTTTCTGGGTACCGAATAATAGATTTGACAGGCTTCACATTTTTGAATTAATTAATTTGCGTCTTTATGCATGGATGGCCAGTAATATCCCAACCTTGTTATCTTTGATACTACTAACCTCGGACCCGAGTGCATTCTACACGACCCTTCGTGTACCTCTTTTATAATGTTCTTGGCTTTTATTGGTTCTACATACCTCAACCATGGTGATAAGTATGATCTTCGGTACAGATTTTCTTCAATCATCTTGTATAATGAAGCTTTGATGCGTAGCTTTCTTGCCTTTTGTGGGTCGTCGGGTAGGGCTCCCGATCTCAGGTACTCTCGAATATGTGTCATCCAGTTGTCTCCTTCTTCTTTGACTATGTCCGCAACTCCTTTTTCTGTGATGGACTTGTTTTGTATGACTTCGACTAAAACTTCTTTCGCGAGTTTAGAAAAGGTCATTGATGCTAGTTTGCTGAGGGCGTCTGCTCTCTTGTTTTGTTCTCTTTTAATGTGTTCGATCGAGTAGCTGGGAAAACCTGACAGTAGATCCATTGTTTTTTCCTAGGTACTGTTTGATGGTCGGTTGTCTGGCTTCGAAAATCCCTTTGACTTGATTTGCTACTAGCTGAGAATCTACAAAAATGATTAGTTCTCGTGTTTCCATCTCTTTGGCTATGCGCAACCCTGCCCGGAGTGCTTCGTATTCCGCCTCGTTGTTGGTGGTTTCGAATTCAAACCTCAGTGCGTATGTATATTCATTTCCTTTTGGGCTGACCACCATTAGGCCTGCTCCTGAGCCATCGGAGCTTGAGGCTCCATCAGTGAATAGTTTCCATGCGTTTTTTGGTTTCGGTTCTTTTCTTTTGATTTCTTCGTTCTTTGCTTCCCTGTTTTCTGTAAGCGGTGTCTCTGCTAGGAAATCAGCTAATATTTGCCCTTTAATCGAGTTCCTTCCTCTGAATTCGATTTCATGTTCTCCCACTTCAATGGCCCATTTAGCTATGCGGTCTGATTTTTCTGGTTTCGCTAGAATTTATTTTATGGGTTTGTCGCTGAGGACTTGTATCGGGTGAGCTTAGAAATACCTTCGGAGTTTCCTTGCCGCGTACACGAGGGTGAGTATCAGTTTTTCTAATTCTAGATATTTCAATTCAGCTCCGTGTAATGTTCGGCTTACGAAGTATACGGGGATTTGTTTCTTTCCCCTTTCTGCCATAAGTATCGCGCTCACGTTCTCTTCTGAGGTTGCGAGGTACATTGTTAGAGTTTCACCCTTTGTCGGTATGACCATCGTTGGCAATGACTCTAAGCATTCTTTCATTCTCTAGAAGGCTTCGTCTGCCTCCTTCGTCTATTGAACCATCTTTCCACTCATACAGCTTTTCATAGTTTTCATGAAAGGGAGTGTCTTTTCCATGCTCTTTGAGAGGAACCTACTCAGGGCCGCTATCTTTTTGTTGAGGTTTTGCATCTCGCTGACCATTTTGGGAGGTCGTAGGGTTGATACAGCTTTTACCTTTGAAGAGTCTGCTCTTATTCTTTGCTTCGTAATGAGATGGCCCGAATATATTCCTTCTTCTACTCTGAAGGAGCATTTTTTCGAATTAAGCTTCAGATTGATTGCCCGAAGCCTTTCAAGGGTTTCGGTGATGTCGGCCATCATTTCTTCTTCGGAGTCGCTTTTTATTACCATATCATCGGCATTAACCTCCATATTTCTTCCCATCTGATGACCAAAAACTTTGTCTATGAGCTTTTGATAAGTGGCCCCTGCATTTTTCAGACCGAAGGGTAGTCTTTTGTAGCAGAAAACCCCTTCTCTTGTAAAAAATGTTGTTTTTTCTTCGTCCTTCTCGGCTATGGGGATCTGGTGATACCCCTTGTAAGCATCTAGAAAGCATTTTAGGCGATACTTATGGAGGCCTTCCGCCTTTTGTTCAGCTGCGGGTAATGGGTGAGGCTCTCTTATGCATGCTTTGTTTATGTTTGTGAAGTCTACACGTAGCTTCCATTTCCCGTTGTCTTTTTTCATGACCATGGGATTTGATACCCATGTCTGGTACTTTAATTCTCGCTAGATCCCTGCTTTTGTCAATTCTTCTACCTGGCTGTGGATCGCTTCGTTCCTTTCTGAGGATAGGTTCTTCTTCTTTTGATTTACTGGCTTGCATGGTTAAACACAATTTATCCGGATGTTCGGTATTGAAAGTTTCCCCTCCGATCATTAATACTCTTGGTACTCCCATTATGTGGGCCGAGGTCCATGCGAAGACATCTATGTATCTCTTTAAGAGATCGCGTAACCTTATTTTTGTTCTTTTTGGTATTTGTCTTCCTATCGTAATTTTCTATTCTGGGTACGTCCTCTTCTTCTTTTGGTTTCTGTGAGTTATATTCTGAGAAGATGGTACCAATACCTTTGGCCGTGTGAAATTTTATAGCTCCATGGACTGTGGACACCACGATCCCCATTTGTTGTATAGCTGATGAGGTGTCATTTTATCACTCTTTTTCGGGGTTTCTTACCCCACCTAAATCGTGCTTTTTTGCCCAAAAATTGGTTACTTAATCGTTCCTTTTCATGTATTTAGCATTTGGAAGGCATTTGGAGGAAATACACGTGACTTGGGCTCATTTGAAGAAGAAACGAACAAGACTACGGACCTACACCAACATTGCTTAAGAATTTATCGTTAGAAGCTGGAGACGGTGTCACAGATTACACGTGACGCCGTCACAAGTCCTACCACGACGGCGTCACAAGATATCGCGACGGCGTCGGCCCGCACGATCTAGCCCATTATCTAGAATATTCTTATCACGACGGCATCACGATTAAAACGTGACGCCGTCGCATCGATTTTCCTATAAATACAAATCCGATTTTAGGGTTTTAAGTGTGTAACTTTAGAATAAAAAGAGGGTACGAACCCTAGTTCGTTTGGCAGCTGTTAGGGATGATTTTAGGGCCTAAAAACCCCATTGTACTTCCTTCAATCATTGTCTATCAAGTTAGACTTATTTAATCTTCCATATTTTTTATTTTTTGTCTTGTTGTGTGATTTTATTGTTTTGCTTGATCTATAACAATGCTTTGCTAAACCTCCTTATTGTGTTTATTTATGATTGTATGAAAACTAGAATGTAGATCTTAGGGTGTTGCTTTGTGATGGTATGCATGTTAGGTCTTAGAAAACCAGCCTTTGTCTGTATTCGCTGTTGATAAGTCTAGGTAAACTTGATTGTGTAGAAAAGGATTTCTACGGGTAACAGTCTTCATACTACTTGCCCTTATTTGGTTGATCCACTCTATATATTTCACATGCATTTATATACTTTAGGTGACTGGTATCGTCTTCATACTACCTTACTGTGCGTTGCCTTACCAGAAATATTAATGAGGCGAGTTCGTGTTAATTCGTTCATGACGAGGAAATAATTACATATGATATCATAGTGTGACAAAGCAACAACACTAGGAGAAGCAATCTAAGGAGTAATACATGATTAAATAAACACAGTCTTTTATTATATTGTTATCACCATTAGCGTAGTTTATATTTAGTTTATTAGCTAAAACCAAACCAATCTCTCAAATATATGATTTATCTGCTTTCCTATAAACACAAAAATACAAAAATAATCTTCTCTCAACCCTTAGAATTCTGTTAGACCGTGATTCAAGCCCTTCCCTACCTATTCACGAGTGATCGCACAACAACCCCCGAGTCTGCCTCTGAGAAAATGGTACCAATACCCCTGGGCGTGTGAAATTTTATAGCTCCATAGACTGTGGATACCACGATCCTTATTTGTTGCATAGCGGTTCTTCCAAGTAGTAAATTATGTGGTGAATCTGATTTTACGATTACGAATGTGAGTGTTTTCATTACCGCGATGGGGCCCTCTCCAATCGTAACCTCCAAGGTTATTTCTCCCAAAGGCCATGACTGTTCTCCTAAGAAACCAACAAGAGGAGTGTTTGAGTCCACTCAAAGGGATCTGATCGATGATTTCAGCTTCAAGAAGTAATGTTCGTATATTACTTCACACGAACTTCCTCCATCTAGGTAGGCCATGTTTACTTGCCTTCTTGATATGTACACCTTGATTATGACAGGATCTGATGAGCCTACATTCGGAAGGGGTGGGAACGTGATTTCCCCTATCTCGCCGTGGTTCGCAGGCCTCTTTTTCACATTGCGGTTTTTTCCGCTTATCATAAGAACATAAACTTTGTTGAGTGTTGGCTTTTTTTTCTTCTTTTTTCTGAGCGAGTACCAGTGGTCTTTTCTTTTTTTCTCTTTTACCCCTTTTACCAGGTGAGCGAGCTGCCCTGATTTGACTGCTTCTACTATTTGGTGTTTTAGCTCTTGACATTGGTTTGTTTCATGTCCATAGTCTTATGGCAATATCTTATGCATGGAAGTGGCAATATCTTGTCTTGTCCTTGGACCAGTTGGCTTTAGGCAACCGTGGAGGTTGTTCGAAGGTCTTAGCTACTTTTTCTGTAGCGAGGATCTCTCTAGGACTTTTGACCAGGTTAGATAGTAGTTTGTGATTTTGTCCCTTATAAGGGGAGAATCGTCCTCTATCCTTTTGCCCAATGCTATTACCCAGAGAGAATTTCGTTGATCTCTCAAAATCGTCCCTTTAGTTGTTCGAAACGCCGTTAGTGGCCACCCCACTCGCTTCAACCCAGGTGTAGTCTTCTCCATTAGACCTTTGTAAGTGGATGGAAGGTTTGTGGAGAGATGTTCGACCAAACTTCGTGTTCTCAAACCATGAACGAAACCAGAGATTCGTTGTTCTTCATGTAAACCCAGGATTTGCATGGTATCATCTGTGTATCTGGTGATGAAGGCTCGAGTGCTTTCGCCTTCTCTTTATTTGATGTTGTGGACAGCTAGATGCGTCTTCGTGAACTTCTTCTGTTGGCTAAAATGCGATCGGAATTTTGCCTTGAGATCTTCATAATCGAGGATACTACCTGCTTTCTAACTGTTCTACCATATTCTGACAGAGTCTTTGAAGGTATATGTGAACATATGGCAGGCTACCGACATTAACCATTTTTGCATCCGTATAGTCCCTACGAAAAGGTGCAGGAAGTTATCTAGGTCTCCTTTCCCATTATAAGAACCGATATGGGAAGGCATTTTCAGTCCGTCTGGGAGAGGGTAATCCTCTATCCAACGCACAAAAGGTGTTACCGAACCCACAGGGTTCAAGACAGCACCTGTCAGGTTTGGGTTGGTATACACAGGCACGTTTGGGAATGTGTACATAGGCTGTGTATAAAAAAGGATAACTGTTTGTAGGCATATTTACGGGGTACGTGAAACCATTCTGGGAAGGCATGCGTGCCCCTCCTGTGGGAGATGGGCAGGAATTTCCCCCATAGGGAGGTTTCCCGGTGGAGTTCGCGTGGGGAAGCTTAAGTGTTGCCCGTTAACAAAACTTGTAGGTTCTTGATAAGGGTGAATGTGAGTAGGCATGAACCCGTTAGGTATACTCAAGCTAACAGGTATGAAAGGTTGAGCATGGTGTGAGAGGGACGTACCGTTAGAAGGGATATTCCCTCCTATGTTATTTGAAAGTGCCTGACCTCCATAAATGGAAGTCAGGGAAGATTGCAAAGGTTGCCCATTCTCGCCTCTCCCCAAATGGGCTGCTAAAAGTGGAAGGAGGTTCACACTTTGACCTCCATTTCCTCTGGGTGCTTCTTCTAAAGGCCTTCCCCCTTCAATATTCCTTTCGACCCTGCTTTCCCATCTACTCTGATTTCCTTCGAACCCCATTGTTCTTTCCCCCCGTCTACGGGGCCTGGGAGATCCTACTCGAAGAGGTGGAGTGGCAGCTCTGGTAGGCTCGGGTCTTGGCTCCATCTCTCGTTCTTCATCGTAATCTTCGCTGAAGTACTCTAGTTCAGTTCGGAGGACATTATTACGCATCTGCCTACGCCGGTCTCTTAAGAGAGACTCAAGGGCTTCGTAATTGGCTTCGACGAAAGTCGGGCTAATAACAGGATTGAGATTAGCTGAGGTGGAAGCACGATAAGCCATGGGCGTGTTTTTAGGAGTGGTGGCGGCAAACATGGTGGTAGTTATGGGTATTGCCGAGAAACCCGGTGGTGGTGTAATTTCTCTCCCGCTTGTCATGCCGGAAAAGAAGGTGAGTTATTTTGACAGTTTATAGGCTTGGTTTGAACGGGACTAATTGTTGTGGTCCCATGGATGGCGCCACTGATTGTGCGAATATGGGCACGATCAGGCTTCTATAAGATCGAAGAGTTCTTTGAGTGATTGTTGAGTTGCCAAGCCTTGAATAACCTATGTCAACACAAATGAAAACACTACGTCAAGTGAAGCACAGGGGGCGTCCCTGCGAATCACCTCCGGCGTGAGAGTAAGTATGTGCTTTGTATTTGATAAAGTATAATCACGTAAGTAAGTGTGTGAAAAGTTCTAGCCATACCTGGAGCCCTTACCATCTATTTATAGCTGTAGAAATGAGATGAGACGAGGCTTAGCACAAAGACCGGTGATCGTGGGGGTGTCCCACGATTTAAGGGGTGATTCTTGAGGTTGTGTACCATGATCTCTATTTTGGCGGGAAGACCTTGACGGAGATGGAGAACGTGGGTTTGACTGTCTGACCTTTTCTCTAGTTTCGTCGAAGGCCCACCGCGAAGGGTGTAGGGCTTCGCGTGGCGGATTCCCATACTGGTAACCATCCCGAAGATGGTTTTACGCCACTCGAAACTATTTGAAGGTTATTGGTTGAATTAGGAGAAGATCTCATTCGGGCTTCGAAGGGGAGGCCTTCGAACCGGAGAGGAGGGTACGTCATTAGTGATATTGTATGTGTTATAACACTCATACACTTGAAATCTTGTGGTTCACACTTATATTTACTTAAACCTATGAACTCATAAACATTATTTTTGACGTTTTAAGCATGCATTTCTCAGGTTCGTGAATTGCATGGCTAGCCTGTGGAGTCGCATCTATTAAGTCTTTTCCTTCATAATTATGATCATTTGGATGTATTTCAAACTACTTATCATTTTGTATTGAAATTTCGTATTGTACTTGGTTGAAAACTCTGTTGTTTCAAATATATCAAATGATCTTTTAAACGACTCATACATAGGTTGTTCTTTATGACTTGTGTCTTTGTGCTATGAAGTCACGCGTCATCGGTTACCTTTTCGTTGCGATATTTTGGGGGTGTGACAGATTGGTATTAGAGCTTTGGTTATAGAGAACTATGTTGCATTAGTAGGCGTAGACTATAAATGTTGCATCATAAGCCTTCCGCGCGCATAATCACTAAACTGTCATATGTGCTCATGTACTTTAACGATTTCTAAATGAATATTATAACTCTTTCAAGACATTGTGAGTGACACAATGGTCTCTAAAACTTTTTAAAAGCAAACAATAATATCATGATTAAATTAAGAGCTATCAATAATATCATGATTAAAAAACATGTAAGCTTAAGCTTTTTTTTTTTGAACAAAATGCTTAGGCTATTCCACATGATTTAAAACATGAAGAAATTGCTTGGGTTGAGTTCTATTTGAATAAGCAAGCCCAAGTGTACCAACCCAAACTTTGAAAAGGAATAAGAAAGCCCAAGAATAAAAACACGTGTCCGATTGAATGCGTAGCCGAAACGCTAATATATATCTCCATCCAAATCAACCAACCGGCCCTAGAAACTCACTTGAAAAACCCCCAAATTTTATCTTCTTCGTCTTGAAATCAAATCAATTGAATCAAGTAAGAAAGCATGTCTGACGAAGAGCATCAGTTTGAGTCAAAGGCAGATGCAGGTGCATCAAAGACTTACCCTCAACAAGCTGGTACTATCCGCAAGGGTGGTCACATCGTCATCAAAGGCCGTGCCTGCAAGGTCTATTAATCTTTCTTCTTTTTTTTTATATTTATTATGGTTATCAACTTATGGTATTTTTGTTTTGATTTAAAAATTAGGGTTTTTGTGTTTTGGTTGGATATTGTTAGGTTATTTAGGGTTCACATGTACTGATTCACTTGCACTCACATAGATCTGTTTGCATAAACCTTAGGGGTTGAAAATAATGAGTTTTTTTAAACATAAGCCAAACACCCCCCTAAGGCTGTGGTTGTTGTTTTAGAGATATGAGTAATGAGTTTTTTACTTTGTGTATAGAGTGTTCAGGATGGCTTATGTAAGTGCTTACTTATATCTAGAGAAGATAAGTAGTTTGGAGTGTTTGGACGGAACTGCTTGTTTTAACTGTTTCTTTTAGAATAAGATAGGCCTGAGCATCTGGTCAAAACCGAACCAAAACCCGGTTATGTGCAAAACATGAACCAATAACCGAACCAAAGTGACTCAGTTCGGTTTTCGGTCTGATTTGCTTAGTCTTAAGTAGCTTTTGAAAGAATTCACTATTTTTTTGGTCTTTAGATGGTCTTAGGTGTTATTGGATTCAGCTTATTTTTAAAGAGATTTGCTGTTGCAAATTGAGTTTTAAATTGCGTGTTGCGATCCGTTGCACTCAAGGTCTGAAAAGGACCGATGCGCGACGCGATTTGCGTGCGCATCACAGCGCGAGCAACTAAATAAAAGAATAAATAAGAATAGTTTTTAATTAATTTATTTCAATTCTCCAGATATTTTTCAGTACATGTTTCAGTAAGCTTATTTTTTGGGCTTATTGTGTTTGAAAATTTTAAATGGTTTATAAGCCTTCTAACTAAATTAATCGAAACACCCTCTTGGTATAAATAATTTGCTAAGTTGATAATTCAGTCCTGGATGTTCAATTTTACGGCTTTCATGTTTAAGTAAGTCTGCTACTAGCATGCGCTGCATTTTTGTATACAGTAGATAAATATGTTTAAGATTGACTTGTGATGATGTTATTAAATTGGAACAGGTTGTAGAAGTTTCTACCTCCAAGACTGGCAAGCATGGTCATGCTAAGTGTCACTTTGTTGCAATTGACATCTTCAATGGTAAAAAGCTTGAAGATATCGTGCCCTCGTCCCACAATTGTGATGTAAGAATATTTTGTTTTTTGTCTGTATTCGTTCTTACTTCTCCATGAATAATCCTTATAGAGCTTAACTTTTATTTTTTGATATTTGTTTTTCAGGTTCCTCATGTCAACCGTACTGATTACCAGCTAATCGATATTTCTGAGGATGGATTTGTACGTTTCATTCTATTTGTCATTTTGTAGCGTATTATTTAAGTTTTTATTCGACTCTAATTAAGAAACAAATTCTCTCAGGTGAGTTTGTTGACTGAAAATGGCAACACTAAGGATGACTTGAAGCTCCCAACTGATGATGCTCTTCTTAAACAGGTATGTCATGACCTAGAACTTCATTCTGGGTCATTATCTGCTCGTTTTTTGCTTGCTTAACCACACAATCTTCATATCGACTTTAAGAACATTTTTCTAGTTTAATCATCTTTGGTTTTCTAATAAATATGAGGAAACTACTTCTAAATCAAGTTTTTCTTGCCTAGAATTAGAAATACCATCATCTTGTCTTTAAAGAAAGCGATTATGAAGTAGAAGTGAAGTTAACTTTCAAAGTTCGATTATTCTTTATTATATGGTTATAAAGTACTTTCTCGGTGTGTTGCATTGTTTGAATCGGGCCTCTAATCTAAGCAAAATGAAAGGACAAATGTCATCTGAAGTCTGAACGCTATTATATTATTTCAATTTATGGCCTATAGTACCATAGGCGGCATGAGAAAATCATTATTGTATAAGCTTGAATATGTTTCGATGGTTGTGCCGCGTCGTGTCTAAAATACAATATGCCAGCTAATAGAGAAAATTGGCAGCACTTCTCAAGATTAAGTTATCTTGGTATGGGCCAAAACAAGCCAGCCTGATAGATTTTTGGTCTAGATTCATTGTAGTTATTATGTTCATAATGATAATTTTCTTCTATATTTACTTGCTAATGATGTGGCTGAATTCGAGTTATTATGGTTATATGATCATTATTCTTATATTTACTGCCATGATATGGGTTGGGCAATCGAATTATTATGTTCAATAATGATCATTATTCTATATTTACTGCTAATGATATGGCTGTCCAACTGTGTGGATGCAGATCAACGAAGGATTTTCGGAGGGAAAGGACCTCGTTGTGAGTGTGATGTCTGCAATGGGGGAGGAGCAGATCTGTGCTCTTAAGGACATTGGCGGGAAGTAGTACCATTCTCCTATATCATTTTATAAACTCGTGCAAGATCAGCAGAAGTTTTTCTGTTGGAATATCATATCTGTCATCTGCATTTCTTACTATTGTCGATTATTCTATGTTTGGGCACATGAAGATAAAGTATTATTACTTGCTTTTCCATGTATTGCTAAATTTGAATTTCTTTTGCCGTGGTTTGTTTGGGGAATTAACGAGTAGCAGCTATGATTTGGTTAATGGCTTGAAGTTTATTAAGGTGTCTTTTTGTCTTTGTGGTTGTACTTTTGTTGTTTTTTAACCTGTTAAGAGTTGTTTGAGTGAGAGCTCAAACCGTTAGTTTAACCAGTTAAGTAGCTTGATGATAACCACCTCAAAGTGGTTAAGATGCAATATTTTTAATTCTTAAACATTGCTTTTAAAAAAATTTGGACATGCATAAAATAAGTACGGTACTATTGTAGTCATACAAGTTGCTTGACGGTAACCATTACAAAGGTGTATTTTATTGCTTATTCTACATAGCTTTGGTGAATTCTCTTATGATTTCTTGAGCCGCTTACATCAAGAAACTCATTGAACAATATACAGCTGCCTGATTAGCCTTCAAAAATCACTTTACGCGATAAAAGTAGCTCACTTTAGGCATAGAACATATCTTATGATCACCGGTAAGGGGGGTGTGAAGTACTACTTGGTTTAGTGTATTTTTTGTGTGCTTCTGCATTAGGGTTTTTGCTGGAGGTTATGCTGAAAGTCTCTTTAATTTCGGGTTAACCCAAAGGTAGGGGTAGAGTCTACATTCGACCTCCCTCATAACCCGTCCGGCGGGAGTGGGTATGTTGTGCATTAGCATCTTTGCGATCTGTAAAATATACTTGTCACCATCATTGTGATGTGGCAGAACTTATCATAAGAAACACTTGTCAAACAATCATTGAATCAACAAAATATTATATTGTCACCTTGTCAACCGAGAGTACCTATCTTATCTAAAAATGAGTAAATAAAATCTTATCTTAAGATGAAGAAAGTACAAAATTACTTAATAATTCAAAGACGTGAAAATTGATAACAACATGTCGAATGGATACAAATTTGCTGTTTTTAACATGACTTGGTCTTGGAACAAAAATGTATATGACCTCACTTTGCTCCTATAAAAATAGTTCTCTGGATAAAAAGTATCACACTGAATTCATATCACTCAAATTTAAATCCTCAATGGAACGAGAGGAAGCACGATCACCAAGTTTTATAATAGCAATGAAAGGACACCCTGGCACGGGCAAGACTACACTTGCTCGCTTCATAGCCGCATCACTAAACTGCCCACTCCTAGATAAAGACGACGTGCGCGACTCAACTTTTGCACTGGAAGCCCAAGTTGAGTCGCACACTATTAAAAATCTCCTAAATGACCTTTCTTATGAAGTGCTATGGCGAATGGCCAGGACCCAACTGGGTCTTGGCCTTAGTGTCGTCCTTGACTCGCCTCTTTCTGGCAAGACTCACTTGGACCAACTTGTTGACCTAGCCGGTTCTTTTGATGGTTGTAGGCTCGTTGTGATTGAGTGCAAGCCCAAAGATGAAGTTGAGTGGCGTCGTAGACTTGAGGCTAGAGGGAAAGACGGTTGTGGTGGGAGTTGGCATAAGCCGACCACATGGCGCGATATGGAAAGGCTGTTGGAGGGTTATAACGGCCGTACCGATTATGATATGGGTGATGTGCCAAAGCTGGTTTTGGACACGACTGCGGTAGATGTTAAGGCTACAGAGCTAGTCGAGTTAGTCTTTGGATTTCTAGATGCTTGTACACGTTAATGTCTTGTTTCGGTTAGTTAACATGTCTTTTGATCTTTCAATACACAAACCCTAATCATGCTACCATCATATGTTGTAGGGATCAAATATATTATGAAAGGCATGTGTATGTAACTAGTATTTGAACAGGGTTAATATTCAGGAAGGGGATGTTCGTCATTTCTGTTTAAGTAGACATTTAAATAAATTAAAAATGACATGACATGTTTTTATAATGCGTTCAAATCAAGGCTGTCAAACTCGCGAGTAAACTCGTAGGATCATACGATCTTACGTGTTTACCAGCAAAAAACGTGTAGTATCGTGGTAGGATCGCATATGAGGTGGGATCGTAAGTGGGATCGTAGAATCGAACCTAAACTCGTAGGATCGAGTGCCGATACGAGTTTACTAAGCTAATATATCTTATGTTTATCGCTACTTTTTAGCCTGTTATTTTAGGCCCAACAAATTAACAAAATAAAAATACTAACTGAACATTGACGGTTTATTTTCTATTTTCTAATCATACTAAACTTAAGTATCTACTTTCCCAAATCATAATTTCAAGATGAAAACTAGTAGTCTTCTTCTCATCTTCTCATAATCTAATTGGTAGGATGGTACGATCCCGATTCGATCCTACAATCTTGATCTTGCACGCGAGTTTGACAACCTTTGTTCAAATAACTTAACAACCCTTTCACTACCTCTTGTAACATTTTTGCCTGTCTAATTTGACAAAATAACTACTCCGTATTATATATCTTGCTCAACTTTCATACCATTCAAATCTTCTCCAACAACAACAAAGCACGCGAAAAGCTTCGGTCTTCGAGACTCAGTAATCCTCCATATATAGTTGCATCAGGTGAGACTTTTATTTCAACCTTGATGATCTTACTAACTAAAGCAACTAATTAGTGATTTTATTAATTTATTCTTATACGGGTTACTTGGTTTTGGGTTATTAGGATTATGGATTGGTTAATGGTTGTAACCGAGGGTTTAAAGTGGTTCTCGGATTGATTTTGGGTACTTTAAATCTTATTCGCGGCTCTAGGCTCTTTGCATCTATTAAGTAATCCTTTGCATCTTTTCTAGGCTCTTTGCTGCTTCGTAGTCTTTGCGTGTGAATTTGTGAGTTATATTAATGCAGGGGCAAAACGTAGGGAGTTCAGTCGCCCCATGGATATTTGTCGCATAGCATAAATTTTCGTAAGAATTCTTGATTTTTAAAATTAACCATGTCTCAAAAGTTTGTGTGACATAAATACGATTTAATCCACTAGTTTCTTAATTTCTTTACTAGTTTTAATGAAATCGTACATTTTACTAGTAGTTCACTATTATTTCATTTACACTCGTAAAAAAAGAATCGTGCACATGATGACTTAGTGTTCTGGTCCACCCATTAATGATAAGGGTGAGTGTTTTATATAAACCATATAAATCTCCGCTTGTTAATTTAACTGGTTAACCCGAAGGTTAATCGGGTGGTTTGGCTTCGTTTTGAATAACTGCGGTCTGGGTATTGGGCGGTTATTAATTATTTTTGAAACCAATTAAACCAAACCGATTAACCCTGTTAAACCGAAACCCGGCCGGAACACCCCTACTTATAACTTTACGCTATTTCAAAAGTATATTATTGACTACCCAATCTTGGTTCTACACATATCTTGCATGATACAACTCCCTTACTACTTTTTTGAATCATTTGTCTCACCTCCTTGTTTACATGTCTCATTACAGCAATTAACAGCACATTTGTAGTTACTTTTTTTTTTGAAACCTTAGTTTCCGACCTTTTGGCCTATTCAAAAAGGCTTGAGCCAGCTACACAGACTTAAACCGGCAAGCCCTCCCCTTTGGGAGATTGCTGTGACAACTTCATACTTATCTTTTACCAAATTGACCCATTAGTGGTTGACACTTGTAAATTGTAATCACTTTCATAGTCTCGAATAGAAGTCATGAGTTGACTTTAATGTTTATAACTAATGAAATTTGCGTGTTAGTAACTACTAGTAAGCTATCAAAGTATGAAATTCTGTTTTTTAAATAATTCAACCACAAGGTTTCAGCTTTCATGGAAAATGTTTTAAGTATACATAGAAAAGTTGGCCACTAGAGTTTTGTTCGCTAAAAACATAAAGAGCTTAGAAACCATAGAAACCGGATCAACATCGGCCTTTTGGCCGTCGAGTGGGGTGAAATTGCTTCAAGGGTAGAGATAGAGTATCCGACTTAAAGCAATAAGCTAGTTGTATGATACAACTAGAAACAACTAACAAGTCACTTGTATCTATTGTGCTTTTAGAACCCCTAGAAACAACATGACACACCAAAGCAATCGTAATATTTTTATTGTTTTTAGTCAGTTTTCTTGTGTATGATTGGTATGTGAAGATCAAAAACAAAGATTGTTAGCATAAAGAATAGAATGTATCAATCTCTAGCTTTTTTTAAAGGCAAATATCACAATATTCACATAACAAATTAATCTCGCAATATCTTAAATAGGACTTAAACCCACAACTTTTTGATTAAGACACATTCTCACAAATTATGTATTTATTTGGATGAGTAGTGATTGAGAGACCTTAGTTTTAGGCCTAAATTTATGACTAAAGTTGTGTGTCAATAATTCATTGGTAGAAACAACTGAGCCCGCTATTACATAATCCAATGAGCTAAGTCCACTCATGTTAAGCACAAGTTTTAAGCCTCTCTATCAGAGTGGGGTGAAATTGCTTCAAGGGTAGAGATAGAGTATCCGACTTAAAGCAATAAGCTAGTTGTATGATACAACTAGAAACAACTAACAAGTCACTTGTATCTATTGTGCTTTTAGAACCCCTAGAAACAACATGACACACCAAAGCAATCGTAATATTTTTATTGTTTTTAGTCAGTTTTCTTGTGTATGATTGGTATGTGAAGATCAAAAACAAAGATTGTTAGCATAAAGAATAGAATGTATCAATCTCTAGCTTTTTTTAAAGGCAAATATCACAATATTCACATAACAAATTAATCTCGCAATATCTTAAATAGGACTTAAACCCACAACTTTTTGATTAAGACACATTCTCACAAATTATGTATTTATTTGGATGAGTAGTGATTGAGAGACCTTAGTTTTAGGCCTAAATTTATGACTAAAGTTGTGTGTCAATAATTCATTGGTAGAAACAACTGAGCCCGCTATTACATAATCCAATGAGCTAAGTCCACTCATGTTAAGCACAAAATTAATCACAAGTTTTAAGCCTCTCTATCATTTTTTTTTATTGGGATACAAGCCTTTTGGTCAATCTCTAACTATTTAGTCACGCTATATTACATAAAGTAAATAATTGTGCGATTCAGAATTTTTTTCATATAGAAACACACGTCTACACCACTAACCATTTGCTACAATCCAAATATGAAACCGTTAAGATAAATTTCCTAGCCATATCTTATTTATAAGAAATAAAGTATCATCATTGCTAGATTCAAAATAACAAGTAGTTGGGAAAAATTTATTATATATTATATGCACATGTGCATATAGTTTAATGTATGTGTGCCTTTTATATACACATTCACCAGATTCACATAGCTTAAAAAGTCAATCACTATCAATACATAGAAATGGCAGAGGTGGTTCGAAACAAGCAGGTGATATTCAAGGAGTACATCAATGGGTATCCGAAAGCATCTAGCATGGTGGTTACTTCTGATTCCACCATCCGTTTGGAGCTACCCAAGAACGAAGATGGTTTCATTTTGACGAAGAATCTTTATTTGTCATGCGACCCTTATATGAGGAATCGTATGGTCAAGTTCATGGAAGGAAACTACATTGATTCTTTCACTCTTGGTTCGGTATGTTTTTGAAACTCGTTGCAAAAGTTATGGTTTTATTACGGATTATATCTTAGAAAGTTTGTATGAGATGTTCACTTAATTATTTTCTTATAGCCTATAAGAGGACTTGGAGTATTGAAGGTTTTGGATTCGAGTCACCCTGAATTCAAGAAAGGTGACTTGATTTGGGGACCCCTCAATTGGGAAGAATATAGTTTGATCAAAGATACAAAAGGCTTATTTAAGATTCAATATACGGATGTTCCTCTTTCTTATTATACAGGAATCCTAGGTACGTTAATTTATGTCGATTTATATACATAGTTTACATATTCTTAGTCAAAACTTGTATTTATCTTGAATTTGGTCATTGTTTAGGTATGGCTGGATTGACTGCTTATGTTGGCTTTCATGATATTTGTTTGCCAAAGAAAGGGGACACTCTGTTCGTATCAGCAGCATCTGGAGCCGTTGGTCAACTTGTTGGTCAATTTGCCAAACTCCATGGTTGTTATGTTGTTGGAAGTGCCGGATCCAACGAAAAGGTAAAAATGGATCGAAGTATTTATTTATGACGACTCTTTAGTATTTCCAACACTAGTTTATTTGGTATCATTTCTTTGCTTTAATAAGGTTGATCTACTAAAGAACAAATTTGGGTTTGATGAGGCATTCAACTACAAAGAAGAGAAAGACCTCAATGTCACTTTAAAAAGGTCAGTATTTATTTTGTATTTTGAAAAGAAGTTAGAATCATTTTTGCAAACATGATAAGAATTCATTTTAGGTAATCCAAAGCATGAAAACACAAGCAAAGCCGTTTGTTATCTTCGGTAACTTCTTAATTTATAGTTTTATTCAGGTACTTCCCGGATGGCATTGATATTTATTTTGAGAATGTTGGAGGAAAGATGCTCGATGCAGTACTATGCAACATGAGACTTCATGGGCGCATCGCTGTTTGTGGGATGATCTCACAATACAACCTTGATAAACCTGAAGGCACTAACAACCTGGCATTCCTTATCTTGAAACGTCTACGGATGGAAGGGTTTTTAGTTTCTGATCATTATCACTCGTATCCAAAATACATGAAAATGATTTTACCTCTTATACAAGAAGGGAAAATAGCCTATGTCGAGGACATTGCTGAAGGCCTTGAAAATGCTCCGGATGCCCTTGTTGGTCTGTTTTCAGGCAAAAATGTTGGAAAACAAGTTGTTGCTATAGCTCATGAATAAGTAAAAAGGGCACAAGACAAGTCTGTCTTTTAACTTTTATCTATGTCAATTTTCAATGTTTTTTTGTACAATTTTCTTAAGAAGTTAATTTATGATCTTTATAATAAAATTTCAACCTACATAATTCATATCTACATGTACGCATAGTTGTCAATATCTTGATCTAACTTTTAAGATTTTCCGATTTTACAGTTTTGTTAAACGAAAACGAGTTGATCTTTCATAGTATTATCTTAAAAGACATAGGATATTATGTAGGATCCTGATCTTACCTTAAAATCGTAAGTTTTCCATTCGATCCGATCCGATCTTACTTCTTTTGAATTAACTAACTAGTAAACAATAAGTCAATGATTAATGTAAAAGTAAAACAGTAAAGCAAGCGAATCTAGCTAAGTGTTTTATAAGTGTAAAATATATAATTTTTTTAGATTAAAATATTCAACGTTTCAATCACTGATAGATATTTTAGTATTTTAAACCGATATGAGTTGTCTTTTATATAGTTATAAATTTTAGAACTCTCGTTCTTTATAAATGTTATATAATTTATTTTGACTAGACATTATACATAATAACATTTGTGGTAGTGTTTTCTCTCGCAATTTAAAC
Source organism: Tanacetum coccineum (assembly GCA_026074375.1). NCBI lineage: Eukaryota > Viridiplantae > Streptophyta > Magnoliopsida > Asterales > Asteraceae > Tanacetum > Tanacetum coccineum. Next base: position 26,272 of record BQNB010060987.1, read on the forward strand.
ACTAACTCACATTTAATATTTTTTTATTTGAGTGAACAGTACTTTTATTATAAACAAATGAGAGTTAGTTTATATTTAATCACTAACAAGTCGTGAAAACCCGCGCTTCGCTGCGGCAAATTTTGACGCAAATAAGGCCGCTATTCCTGAAGGAATAGAGTATATGGGCCTTTTACGATCTGATTTAATGAGTTAAGGAGTTTTTTTCTATCGACTTATCTGAAAGAAGGCTTTGCAATAAACGAATTCTTTGATTTGAAAAGCTCACTTTCCTAATCGACCTCCACGCCTCGACGAAAGAGAAAGTCTCAGGCATAAGAAATGGATTAGATGTGAAAAGAAAGTAGCCCGGGCATTCATTTTTTCATGAATATTCATAGCTGAGTCTACTAAAAGAGGGGCCAGCTCATCGTAGTGATTCCGCGCTTCGCTGCGGCAAATCTTGACGCAAAACTATATTAAAACTGAAAAAAGAGTTGAACAACATAGCTAGCATATAACATACTCCCTCCGTCTCATATTAAGTGTCCAGTTTGACTTTTTGAGGTCTTTTTTCATCAACTTTGACCTTAAATATTTGTGTTATATAATACTTAATGAAAATTATACCAATGAATAATACATTCAAAACTCTATCAATTCATATATTTTGCATCAAGTAACATATAACATAAAAAGAAATAATTAAGGTCAAAGATGAAGAAAAAAGTCTTGAAAAAATCAAAGTGGACACTTAATGTGAGACGGAGGTAGTATAAAACTAAACCAAGAATTACAAAACGTGTGTAACCTGCCATGCTATCCATACAATTACGATATTGTGAAATCACTACATCGCTAAAATTTCTATGCTTCTATGATTTCACTTTGTCATACACATATATAGCTTAAGTTCTATATGGTACCACCCCTTAGCATTAGCCATAGGGAATTTGTCCAAAAAATATTCCCAAATGACCATTAATTGACCAAGTAATGTGGTAAGAGGGTTTTCAAGAAATACTTTATATATGCTTGAGCTGTCTGCATTGCATAAAGGATAGAAGATGTTAGCCACCCATGCTAATGGTTGTATCAGTATCGAGAAACTTCAAACCAAGTGTTTAGGGCCCGCTCGTTTGAAACTTCAGTAGATTTAATAGGTGGGTTGAGATAAAGTAATCGGTGCAGGGTCCGTTTATTCTCGAGAACTGCTTCCAAGTTGAGCCTCAATTTAGTTTTTGACGTAAGCGTGTAAGTTGCAGTGACAGAAATATCTCCAAGATAACCTGATAACAACGACAAAAAATCATAATTAAATAAAACCGGTTATAATAATACATGAAAGGAATAAAAATATGGGTGTTTGGAATGTTTGGAGTGTCAGGCACATCCCACTGATCTAACATATTTGATAAATTATATACTGATAAATTATTTGATGCCATACATATTAATACATTATATACGTTTATTTTCAATTGCTAAAAAACATATTAATAGACACATTCGTAGGTTAATTATATACAAAATATTAATACAGAATCTTGTGCACAGATAAAGTATACGTGCATCATCGACTGTGGTTATTTGTTATACAAATTATTACTACTACTCATTCATCTCTTGAAAACTAAGGCGTGTAACAGCCTCAAACTGAAGTGCTAACAGATATGCAGAAATCACACATGACACATATTGTTTGTGACATGGCCTCAGAATCAATACTTTTTTCTTCTAATATTTTGAATTCAGAAGTTTCAATGACATGGGATGTAGCTTAGTGGTGTTTGAACTTTCCAACGAACTTTTAGACATATGATGCCTTTTCAGTATAGTGTCATACCCATGTTAGTTGATTGTGTGCTACATCAGCATCTTTTTATTAACTATTGTAATCACCATTGATGGGTATTAAATTTACCTGTCGGTTTAACTCCTACATATCAAGGGGCACGTTCTCATAACTCTTGTTATGAGAGATGCCAATCTTTAGCATAATTTAGTTGTTTCTGGTTTGAGGTATTTGACTCCCATTCTATTCTGTATTTTTTCTCAATAAAGCAAGCCATGTTTCCGATCTGATTTACTGCGTTAATCTTATTTCAACAAATAATTATCGGTACAATGATTAGTGTAAATTTAGTGAATACTAAATATATGTTTCAGCAAACATGTACCTTGAACAGGTTCTGGGGCAGAACTGCTATTTCCATGATTACAGGCACCTTTTCCAGATAAAGATTTTTATCCGGATAGTAGACCTTATAGTCTAGCAATGATCGCTCGGTGAACTCGCCATGGTTAGCACCTGGTAAAGTAGCAGCAAGTTTTCCAAATGATATATTGATCAAGAAATAGAACCTGATTCCCACAACCACCTTGAAATCTTCTTCAAGTGATCTCTCGAAGTATTAAAATAATCAAACCTTGAGTGAGCAGTTGCCGCCAAATGCGCCTACAAAAAGCAAACAGAAATATAGAACTCGATAATGTTGGATGGTATAAGCAACATTTATGTTACAAAAGCTTTTATAATAACATGAAACTGAAGTTATCATAATCGTTTGTATTTTTTAGACATATCAGATCCAAACTCACAACGATGAATCCATGTTGCGATGCCAAGTAGTCAAGTTTTGGCACTGATCTTACAAATTGTCTAAAGAAACAGACCTAAAATAGTTGAGCAAAAGACTAACATAAGTAATTTCTTTCATACCTTGATCTTGTTTAAACCCCTCAATCACACTCGAATTCGGCTCTGTTTCATCCTTATTCACTTTTCATTTCGTGAGCTGCACGCCTCACATGTCCACTCCCTGTTTGCCTATCATGAATATCCGCAAGTCCAGAGAATACCAACTTATCCAAGAGCTTAAGATCCTGTGACAATATTTTAATTTGTTCAAACTGAATAACATAAACAAAATGGTCACAATGCAGACTTCAAATCTTTTAAAAAACAGAAAGCTAACCTCAAAATGCTTGTTGCCGAGACCCATTGTTCGCGGTTGCATCATATATTATAGGCTCCAACTATTCATTCACCAATCTGCATACAAAATAAAGAACACACACCAAATCAAAAGACACAAAAACAAAGAGTGGCTAACTTTCTAAAATATATGTTTCTCATAAAATCTAGATTTTTCATTTTTTCCACGCTCTTAAGCTATTGACTTGTTACCAAACACAAAATAAGCATAAAATCAGACATAGAATAAAAGACGTGCAATTATTTATCAAAAATCCACCATAACTAAAAACGCACAATTCAATTTAAAACTATGTAAAAGAAACTTACACGGTTATCTTTACATCCTAAAATTAGTTGTCAAGACAATCAATCACAACTTACACTAAGAAAAACATTTCATAAAAAAAACTGATCTAATCCTACAAATTATATTATGTTCCCACAAACAATAAACTTTTCAAAGAATAAAAATTCCTAAATCTACTACACTTAGGGGTGCTTATTAAAACTGCATATTTAATTCAACTCAAACAGCTTATTTCAATATCAAATTATGAGAAATATATGAAAAGGGAATAACCAAATAAGCAATAATAATGAACAATTCCAATATATCCCGGAAAGATCAAACTTACCTTTGTTTAATGATACAACTGCAATATCTTAATAAGGGGGATATGCTGCTTCTTTTGATGAACCGTTGAAAGCAATTAGACCTGAATCAAAATAAAGCCACTGCCACGCCAAACTCTATCAGTAGTTTAAGAGACAATTAATTGCTTCATTATCGTGTGTACCGTCTTGACCCCTGCCGGAATCCTTGTATATGAAAAAGAGTGTGTGGGTGGGTGGAAGGTTTGATAATGAATTTAGGGTGTGATTTTTTGACGGTGAATTTAAGGAAAGATAAAGCTGTGCTGGATAGATAAAGAAAGATTCATAATTAGAAAAATCACTTTTATTTTTTAATTTAACATATCTTTTTATCTATTTATTTTTTTTTAGGATTAATTTCAACGGATTTTTAATATTCGTTGATCTTTAATTTCAACATCCATTTTTGATATATTTTATAAAATTTTAGCTTTTCTTAATTTTAATGGGTTTATTTTGAATTTTTTAACAACTTTAACTTTAATTTGAATACAATCTTGATTGTAAAAGGCTAATACTTTAGAGACAATGTTTGATGGGTGTGAGTGTGTGTGAGACTCTTATTCAAGCGAGAATGATGTTAATAGGATGTTGCGGGAAAGCCTTACGGAAACACAAACAAACGAATTCTCCTAAGTGGGTAGGGAATTGCAGAGAGAGTTGGGTAGCAATTTTTATCGTCGGTCCGCTAGCTGCGGTATCCAACTAGTGTGTAAAAAGTAATGTTCATTGGAACTAAAAATTTACTAAGAAACAACACAGGTTTATTGCTTGGCTTATTGATATATGTACCCCTTAAAATATAATTTGTACCCTCGGGTTTTTTGCGGTTTTTTTTTGTATTTTTATAATTTTGTATATGTTATAAAACTGTGACACGAGAAAAAAACGGAACGAAAAATATAAAGTTTAACAGGTCAAAAAGTATGGAAATGTCAAAAATTACGGAACAGAAACTGAATAAAAAAACTGCGTTGCACTGTAAAAAATGAGGGTACAAAAAGAATCTTTTATACCTTTTTGTACTTTTGGCGGGCCAGGGGTAGCGTCCCACGGATGGCGCCACTTGTTAGTACAAAATAAGAGTAGGGTTTAGAATAGAACTCAAATTATATGTCGGGTTGAGTTCCCGAATGATTCGAGCATTAGATCTTGTACTTGAGCAAGAGAAGTGAGATGATTTCTTGCACAATCAAATGAAAACCGTTAGTCTTACCGTGGGGATGGACCCCATGGTTAGACTCCGGCGTGAAAGTAAGTAAACATATAGAGAGAGAGAAAGTATGTGTATGTAGAGTGAGAAAATCGTACTGTTTATTGTGTCAAAAGGTCCATTTTTATAGGCGAACGAAATATCAAGGTTTCCTAATATTTTGTTTATTTTGTTAGTGGCCAGAGTGGGTCCCTTGTCGTGCAAGGTTCCGCAGTAACCGTGTGTACGGACGCGTATGTTTTCCGTGGACGGAGGTATCCTATAGTTAGGTCCGTGTCCGTTTTTCTGTGTCCGGGCCGTAGCCAATGCAGACTGGGCTTAGTCTCGGCCCCTGACTTGTTGATGTTGGGCCCAGAAGCCCAAATGATAGTGTGACCCAAGCCCGGAGGCTTGGTATATCTACTATACGTCATCACCTTTCCTTTTTACATTAACATAATTTTGATTGATTTGAAGCGAATTATATAATTATTGCATTTTCAAGTTTTGTCACTCATTTAGTATTGGGGTATAGTGAAACAATAATGTTAGCGGAGTGGTAAATACGAATAAGTATCTGCTTATTACAACCATAAACAACAAAAGCACATTGAACATAATATTTTTTAGCCCGTTAAAATTATAAAACACACTATCATACAGTGGGTCAGGTAAAGTTGAATCTTATTTGCCTGTAAATGGGTGAATTTGATACAGGTACTATTAAGCGGGTTGAATTTTAGAATCTTAACTAAAAAGGGCAAATAGAAAGAAGTTATATTGTTATTGCAAAGTAATGAAATCAGAGGAACCCTGCATAATGGCAAGACTTGAAATGTGTTAGATGTAAGAAGTAAAAGTAACCCTTTTAGTTTCTTACCTGTTCCAAACTAATCAATGCCAAATCTGACCACTATATAGCATATCAAAATTGGTTACTTCTCATCTTCGCTTCTTACTTCAAAATATTACTAACCTAATTATTACTATTATTTTTTAAATTTCAGCATCCGTTCCACAAACTCCTCAATTGAGATCATCTCCTGTGAATGCAGCTCCATCAGACGACAAAGACGGATGTTGACACATCAGCAACAAAGAGTGATGTCGAGTCAAAAGAGGAAAACGGGATCCCACCGCAGTTGTGCCAGCTGGAACATCAGAAGAGAAACCAGCTGATACTCTTGGAGATGCAGGAAGAAAAGTTCAACAAGAGATTGGGAAAGAGTTTACTGCAATGGTAGCGAGTGGGACAGTCCATGTCACCGAGGCTGCAGCGCTTGCGACAAAGAAGATGGTGCAGAAATACGACACATGAATGCCCGACAAAAAAATATGTATCATTGTTATCACCGGGTCAGCATGAAGGGATATGGTGAGGGAGTGGATCACAATCGCTTAGTAAGTCTTCACTAAACTAAATTTATGTATAAATTTTAAAGGAGTAAAACTGCAGCAACAAAATAATGTCGCCCCATGGAATCACGTGCCTATTGCTTCTGCGACTATTGTCAACTATTATTACATTATTAGTTTTGCATTTTTATTATTAACTGCAAATATAGTTAACTCTTCTTTTTAGCATATTTTCTAATTTCTACATGTTTTTAGGCACATTGGTTTGTTGGAAATCGTATATCAAATGGAATGACCTTAATGGTACAACAGATTTGTGGATACTGGGATTTTTAGCAATCATCAAGGATGAATATCTTTATAAAGGAACTGCCATTGAAGAAATGATGTTTGTTACCGACGAGGTATCCCAGCAGAATATGAAGCATCGTTGTTACGGGTATGTAAGCTATTCTCTCTTTCATCTTCATCATTCAAAAACTAGAAAATAGCATGACATTCGTACAGAAATCAACATTCAAATAAAAAGCAACCCGTAATTAGACGCTCTATTGAAAATAGGCCTTCACATACTAATAGACCCGTTTTCCGTACCTAATACACCTAACAATGTACAAGCTGAAATAATAGTTAACATGGTAACAACAATGGGTTTAATAAGTTTACTTTGCATTTCACAGAACATAATTTGGTGTCGTTTGGTAGGCTAATAATGTCAGTCAGTAACGTTTTGCATATTAATCTCCTATTATGTCAGTTTCAAGTTACATCAGACGAAAAGTTTCAAAATAAGCTACACAAAGTGAGATTATGAAACACAAGTCTAGAACCAAATAAGAAATAAGCCGGCTATATAAGCCGAAATAAACATGAGTGGGTTATTATTTTTGTGACTAAAATATGTGAAAATGTGCTGATGCAGGTGGATATAGTGGGTGGGTACTATGATGCAGGGGATATATTATGTTTGGGTTTCCTATGACGTTTACTACCACAATGTTGTCATGGAGTGTGCTTGAATTTGGTGGTAAGATGACAAGTGAGTTAGGAAATGCGAGAACCGCTATCCGTTGGGCTACTGATTACCTTCTTTTAGCTACCGCGAAACCCGACACTATCTATGTTCAGGTATGTGTATATAGATGTGAAATGTTACTTTGTTTTGGCTTATATAGTGGGCTTAAGGCTTATTTGGTTTTGGTTTTATGTTTCATAAGCTCACATTTTGTGGATTATTTTTAAACTTTTTAATCTAATGTATTCAGCTTAAAGATGAGATAATTAGATAATGAATTTGTATAGTAATTTCACATTCCATAAATTATTGTATCTAACTCAGACCTCTGAGATGGTGTTTGGCATACACATCGAGAGAGCATCATGTTTTGCTTAATGAACTACACAACAATTTATCAACGCAATAACATGCATAAAAAAATCATCCCTATTTAGCATGGAATTGAAGGTGGTAAAACGGAATGGTCAGGCGGGTTTGGTAATGGGTCAAAATATATAATGTTCGGTGTCATATTCTTTTTATGAATCCTTAGCATGTTAAATATGAATTATACGCTATATTGTTGGAATAAAAATCCTCTTTCTTTGAATAAAGAATTTTTGAGAGTATATAATTATGAATGTATGCATGAAAACCATGCTTTGGACGGCTTTCGGCCTATTTGACATTCTTTCTTTTAGCTAACTTCACTTTTATCAAATTAGACGATAGCCATATGCTGACAATGATTTATGTTAGACCTATATGATGTCACTTCATATGTGTCACTTTGCCTTCTGGTAAACATATCTATGTAACCAAATTTTAGTAAGAAAAGAAAAAAAAAGTTGTTGTCGTCATGCCTTTTTGGTTAACCTTAGATATGCATTAGATCCTTTCTACTTGGGAACATATGGAGTATTGTGAGAAGAATCATTTTGAATGCTGCAGTATATTACATTTGGCAAGAGAGGAATAACCGGATTTTTAAGCAAGAAAAAAGGGACACTGAAATAATGGCCAATTTGATTAGAGAGACTGCTATGATGAAGTTGATTGGGCTAAAAGTGAAGGACTCTGTCACAGTGAATGAAGTGGAAAGAAGATGGCAGATACAGATGAAGAAAGTATAGTTGATTTAGAGCTCTGTATGTTTTGATAGTTTTATCAGAGGAAATGAGTAGTAACAGACAAAATCTTGATAGTATTGTCAGATATGATTAGAATGTTATAGTTGTATTTTGATGGTTTTATACGAGATTAGGCATGTCTAATCTTGTATTCTTGTAATCTATGGTTTCTGATATAAAATTCTCCTTTTCACAAAAAAATGAAATTTAAAAGGTGCATACCAAATTCAAGAAACATACACTCAACATTTCCACTAAAAAACAGTTTATGTGAGCAAATGTGATATAAAATCTGCGCACAAAATATACAGTTTGACTACCTAAGTCAAATAATGTAGCTGCTAGCTTCAAGGATAATAAGCACTCTTTAAGTTTTTTAAAGCCTTTCGTAACATAATATTAGTTTCATCATGATAATGTTGAGAAACTTGGCCATTTTCATGTTATACATTGAAACTAAAACATGATACAAGTAAATATTTAACCTTAAAGGAGATTATAAAAATCCAAACACTATTTCTTGAAGTGCTTATTTTAAACAACTAAGTACCTATTTATAAGCAAAAAATGCTAACCCAAACGCCCCTATATGGCTATATGGCCCAAGAACCTGTAGGAATGTATTCCGCTTTACCATATGCCGATTTGGCATCAAATTTCAAAGTACATTAGTTACTATATTTTCTATAGTTGTGTCATATGTAGTCAAATGGTATCTAGCATGATATTTTTGGCACAAAATATGGAGAAGACCAAAAGATATCGATGAAGCCAAGGTTAAGGTGTTCAAGGAGGCCATTGAGAATAACTAATTTGATATTTGTGTATGTTTATTTTTGTTTAGATTTAGCTTGGGGGAGACGAGGATATACAGCTCATAAACGAATTGCACAGGTCATATACATCATTTCTTTGCTCCTAAATAATCAGGATTCACAAAACATAACCAATGGTTGTCTGATAATCACAGCTTTAAAACAGCATAAACACGTCCAACCACTATGTTTATGTGGTTTCAGGTTGGCTGATTTGAAGGAGTTCAAGAAAGTTACCGAGATCTATGCTAAATGCGAGTACAAAAATAAGTACAGTATAACAAACTGAAATAGAACAAATGTCATACACTGTACTTAGATATATATGAGTTAGCATTTTTTGTTTATTTATTTCGATATTCTAGCTGTTAAAAAATTGTGTCTTGCAGATTTCTCTTCTGCACCGGCTCTTGCTCGCTCAAAACTGCCACTTGATGCTAGGATTGAATTAAATGCATGGTAGCAATCTAACGTGTCTTTTGAGTTGTAGATTGTATTTGTGTTTGGATATAGTTGTTCAATGTTGAGTTGCTGATATTTGAAAATTAATGTGAAGTCTTTTTTTAATTTTATACATCAGATCACTCTATGTTTTATATCATATCCCATTTATATGGTAGTAAATTCTTATAATACTAGATCAAAGACCCACCCCGCTTATGGACTTATAGCTGATGATCAGTGTTCTATATTTGTGTTAGTAACTTTAATTTATCCACCGAACAATAAACAAACCTCTGTTACATAAAACATAATAAACAAAAATCACCGCAGCTTGTATAAAACATTTGAGCATTTAACTAGGATTTTCCTATTCATTAATTTCGATCTTGCTAAAATAAAGTCGATACCTAATAAGATTTCGATCTCAACAACCTTGCATATACGTATTACGTAAAATCTGTACAACATTTGTAACGTGGAAGTTTTACAGTTCTACTGCACACTTTATATATGCACACTGTGGTATATAAGGCAATCCACAATGCATCATTCAATAAGAGAATATTGTGACATGGCAACGGTCAATGCATTGTGAAACTTCCATCTGGCACGTACATTGAAAAGTCGTTTAGTTCTGAACACACGGTTATAAAACAATCTTGTTGGGTCCACCCACTATCTTTTTACCTCAAATTAATTTAAAATAAATGTATGGCCCAATATAACTAAATTGGTGTCGGTACAAACCTTCTTTTAATATGTTTTTTAGCAGTAAAAATTAAATAGTTAAAAGTTCTTCACCGGCAATGGGTTGTAGAGGTTTTAAGTGAAAAGAGTATAATGGTGATGTGGCACTATATTAAACTTAAAATGTT
>BQNB010060988.1:0-36692 GCA_026074375.1 Tanacetum coccineum
TGTTTTATATACTTTGTAACCAAGTAAATTACCCCAACCTTTTATAGCTTTTCATTTTATAACTAGCAAGAATGAAAACCCTAGATTAGTTTGAAAAACCTAATCTTTCTTTCTTTGCTTCAATACTTGTAAATGGTTAACCAATACTTCAAAACATCTTAAGGTATCTTAGATATTATGTAGGTATGTATATAAATGTGGTATAAAATTTTGTATGGATTATTTAAAGGGGTGGGTTTGAGCCGTGGGTATGTAAGGGTAAAAAGGGAGTGACTATTTGATTTTTACCTTAAGGAAATGGATATGTGTGTTAATACTTGGAATGTATAAGTCTTGTATATGTAAGACTAGTCAAGGAGACACCATGAGGGTCTTAAGGAGTCCTTGGTCTTGGTCTTTGGTCAAGGTTTGAAGAAATTGGATAGATGTTCCCTAATAGTTGAGGTTATCCCATGAAAACTAGGAGGGATGTTTTCTTATGATGTTTTCTTGTATCCATTGCTACAAATCCGGCCCTATAGAGATAAATATGATATATTTTTGTGATTTTTATGTATTGGGTATAAAAGTGGGTATTTGTTGAAGCGTAGAAAAGTTTTGGTGGTTCCGGGTATGCCTAAACGTATTTTATAGCGAAACGAAATCAATTTACGCAACCAATAAAAATACAATGAAAAAAGTTAATAATGATCATCAAAATAATTACTTAACACTTGCTTGATGTAAACATTTAATTGTTTGATGCCCGTTTACATTGAATGATAATTTTTAGCGTACGCGATTTAACTTAACGTTTACGATTTAAAGCAAACGTGTACAATACTAAAAATACTTAGTAAATTTATTGACGACGTCAATGACCCTAAAACACGGGGTGTTATACTTTTCCCTAGACGTCTATGCCAATTTAATATCTTATGGCTAGTTTTCTAAAGCCTAACGCGCACATCCATCACAAGAAGCAACATTAAAAGGATCTACAATCTAAGTTTCATACAATCATAAGTAAATACAAAGGAGGGTTTAGCCTAGCATGTTATAAAGAAAGCAAGAACATAAATCAATCAAACAACACATAGACATATTTAATGATTAAAGATAAACAATCTTACTTGATTAAAACATGGATTAAAGTCAGTTACAATAGGGTTTGAGGCCTTAAGAATGGCCTAAAAGCTGCTAGGATAACTAGCAATATCGGGGTTCATTTAACCTACTCTTTAAAAGCAGTTTATAACACAACCTTTTAGACCTCGTAATTAAAAGCACGGAAAGTATGTACTAGCACCTTACATAAGTGTTTGGATTATCTCTTTCTCTCGGGTGCATAATAAATTATGACAACTATAGGGAAACAAAAAATTAACACATTACCTGTCATAGCATATAAATTCCCATAGGCTTGGTAAGGGATTAAACCTCCACCGATGGGCACAAGTATTAGTCATTACTAACAAAGAGGTCTTTTAAAGGGTCGTGGGGTGTAGGTGTAAGATAACATTAATAGAAACAAAAATGGATGGGATACATTTGGGGAGTGAATTTTGGGTAAATTTGGTGTGAAAGGGTTAGCTAATTATTTATACGAATACACACAAAAAAAAAAAAAACATGGTTTGGTGCTAAGCACAAGACTCGAACGATCATACAAACTCTACAAAACTTTACCACCACTTTTCTTTTTCTTTTCTTAATCATATGATAAACATAAACATAAAGACAAATGACAACACGTACACTTTTTCACTTTTATATATTTATCATTATATGTTTTAGTATATATATATATTAGGTAGGGATTCGGTGAGAGAAAAACCTATAATTAAGAAGAATAAGAATGTTTCTAGCAACAACTTGGAAATAGGAGAGTGAATTTTAATGATGAGAAGCATCCTTTTTTGTAGGTGCATCTTGTAAATGTGTGATTTGAGGTTTTTTTCTTATATTCTCATTTTAAGTTTTCTTTTTCTTATCTGATACTAACTATATATATTATAGTATCTTCTATATATATATATATATATATATATATATATGTGTGTGTGTGTGTGTGTGTGTGTGTGTGTATGTGTGTGTGTGTGTGAGGATCTATATTATGTATGTATATATAATAATGTATTATACATATGTATGTATTTAATATATTATTTATATATGTGTGTGTGTACATATATATGTATATGTATATATATGTATATATATATATGTATATATATATATGTATATGTATATATATATGTATATGTATATATATATATATATATATATATATATATATATATATATATATATATATATATATATATATATTCTCAATATAATGTATATGTATATATATAAATATAATATATAGAATATATAATTTATATATGTACTTTATAATATATTATATATATATGTATATATATTAATGTGTGTGTGTGTTGTCTATATATATACTATATGTGTGTGTGATGTATATATATCTATATTATATATTATATATATATTTGTGTATGTTTATATATATATATATATATATATATATATATATATATATATTATATATATATATATATACGTATATATATACACGTATATATATATATATACGTATATATATACGTATATATATATATTACACGAGTAAATTGCATAAATCGTCCTTAAAGTTTGGCCAAATTGCATATTTCGTCCCAAACGTTACGAAAGTGCAAGGATCGTCCCTGTGGGAAACATTTGGTGCAAGTATCGTCCCTGCAGGGACGATATTTGCACCAAAGGTTTGCCTAAAGGTTTCCCCACAGGGCGATCTTGCATCAAAGGTTTCCTTACAGGGACGATCCTTGCACTTTCGTAACGTTTGGGACGAAACATGCAATTTGGCCAAACTTTAAGGACGATTTATGCAATTTACTCTATATACAGTATATATATTAGTATATATATACGTACAACATATATTATACAATGGAAGAACCCGCGGATATGTGCAAAACTTCATATTGTATATCAGCTGGTGTGGGTCTATGATAATAATTTCTTGCTTTTGGTGTAGGAGTATATGTATTATATTTTATTTTGTTTATTTCAAAATTATCATTAAACTGATCTTCTAGATCTGTCATATCATCTTCATTTATATTATTGATATTTAATTTGAGTAATTTTTCATTTATTTCTTTTAATATGGCTTCTTGTTCTCCTAAGTTAATTGGTGTATCTATACTATAAGGTATAAATATAGGATTTTCTTCTATATCTATCTTTTTAGGTTGTGACGTACTAGCTGATGTGCTAGCCTCTTCTATTTTAGTATTACTAATGTTTTCTATTCTATCTAGCTGTTGTCCTAATGTGCTTAACATTTCGTTAGTATAATTATTTTGGTAAATAATAGTAGATAAAGATTTTTCATTATCTTTATTATGTTTTGCTAAAGGAACACCAATAATTTCTTTATTAATTAGGATATCTTTGTTTGGAGGGTGAATACTATTTATAGGTTCATTAGTTTTTAAATCAGTATAGGTTTTAATTATATCAGTAGCAGCTTCTATTTTTGCAATATAAGGAATATATATATTATGTTCTAAACTATATAAATGAAACCATGAGAAAAATAAAATATTTTCTTCATTATCAATAATATATAATACCCATTCATCTTCATGCATTTGTCTTTCTTTTTTATCAAATGTAGAAAAATACCAAATAAGTATTTCATTATTATAGGTATTATACATTTCATCTTTCAAATAATTGAACTCTAATTTAAATTTAATTTCTGGTAATATTTCCATTCTTTATTTATCCAACTGTGAATATTTTTTCTCTTATGTAATTTATTTCTAGCTGTGACATTTCTATAGAGATTTTTAGAGATTTTTTTCTTTCATAGCAATTGATTAAATGTTGTTTTACCTTTTTCGTTTTCTTAGGGTTTGTTTCAACTTGTATTACTAATTCATAAGTTTCTATTAAAGATTCTACTAGTGTTAAATTATGTTTATCTATTGTTATTAATTCTTTAATAAAATTGATATGATTAAGATGCCTATTATTGTTTATAACAAATTGTTTTTTATTTAAAAACATTTTATAATTGTTCGTAATGATCTATTTCTGTAGGTTTATAATTATAAGTAGAAACAGATTCGTCACTTTTATCTTCCTCATATACTGGTTTAGGTATAGAATTATTAAAATCAACACCTTTAAATTTTAAAGATTGAGTTCTTCTTAAATATTCTTTTTCATTTTCAGATACTATATTGGATGGTACATATGTTGAATGTCTAGATGATTCTCCTATTCCTTTTCCAAAAGATATTTGTATATTTTCATTTGTATGTTCTATAATATTAGTTATATCTTTATTTAATTTTAAGGGTTTTGGTTGATTCATTTCTTCTAAATTCCATGTTTCATTTCTTCTTATTTCTTCCCATTTTAACTTCTTTGGTATACATATTTGTGAATTTTCTAAATTTGCTTCAAAAATAATAGTTTCATTCTTAGTATGATCTATTAAAGCACGAGGTTCTACAGTAGTAGACATAACCTTATAATATAGCTAAAGGATCTGATCCTTCTTTCATCTCTATACATTTTTATATCTAAAGTTAATACGTCTAAAATATTTGGATCTCTTAAAGCTACGGTAAAATCTGGATAACAATTAAAGTATATAGGACCATTACAAATATTAGATTCAGCTAAAGCTAGTAAAGATTGATCAAACTTAAGTAATCTAGCATCTCTTAATATCATACAAATAGGAGCATTAATGCCTAATCTAGTTAATGGCTTAATTGCTACTTGAACTAATCCAACATGTAAGTATTTATAATGTTTTCTATATTCTTTAATAGCTTTTCCAGAAAATAAATTTATACTTTGATGATCTTGTAATAAAGGTAATGTTTTTTCAGTAGTTTTAATAGAATAACTTTGGAAAAATTCAAAAGACCCAATTTTATAAAGAGTTTTGACATCTTGCTTAGGAATACTCCAATTTTGATTTTGAAATTGAACATATAAAAGGAGAAAACAATCATATACCAGATTTCTTATCAAGAGAATTTTTACAGGGATGAGTTTGATGACATATTAATATTTTCTAAAAACATAGATCAACATTTTAAACATTTAAATATATTTTATGAAATTATATTCAGAAATGGTTTAGCCGTTTCATTGTTTTAGCATAATATTAACTCTATAATTCATTAATTATAGAATAGGTAATTCATTACTTTCCCTAGAAAATAAATCATATAAATCATTATTTCTAATATGGAAATTAAATTTGTAATGGTTAATAAAAAATTTAAGAAATTCATAAGAGAAAGACTAATGATTATAGTGGCTCTGATACCAAAATATAATGGTACAGTGCCACTATAAAAAGAAATAAAGAAAATATAGATAGAATAAGACATGAATTACTAACAGGAGAAAATGTTATAAATTATAAAGAACATGAAATAAGATGTATAGCATTACAATCTTCACTATGTCAACAAGCTCTCTTTAGGTGGAGAAAACCACACACGTCGCTTACTTCGGTACAAAGCTAAATACCGAGTTCTACTTCGAGATAGAACCAATCTAACACACTATGTATTTTATGGCCTAAATACTAACCTATCATACACATATGATATCCACAACATACAATACAAGATATACAAGATGAATGATTATCACAATTATAATGACACAACTAAACTATTAACAATCGTGATCAAAGAAAATTAAAAAGAAAAAAGATAATTTGTAAAATATTTGTCCAAGATTTTGTTCCTCAAATGAAGACTTAAGGTTGCTATTTATAGGCAACACTTAGAAATTCAAATGCTGTCCCAACTAGCTGTATGATGCGACCCATGGATCCACCATTAGCTGGATCTGTCTCGTGTATTTGGTGGATCCGTTGGGGGAGCTGGGACAGCCTTTGTCATTTTGTGATTAACCCCAAATCTATACAAAATATTGTTTTGTACTTAATAAAACTTGTTTATTTGATTCTTCTAGAATAAAATATTTCTTATCACCAATAAGGAAAGATCTTCTAGATTTGGAAAGATTGTTTCCTCTTATGGTTAATCTTATTTTGTCTTACATGATTAATATAACTAGCTTAATCATTAATCACAAGTGTTTAACTTAAATCAATTGATTAAAAAAGGTTTATGCAAATGAGAATATTTTCCTTTGATCATCAACTATATTTAATACTGCCAATATTCATACCTTAAGTGATATGATGTCGTCGTCAGTAAACTTTCGACTAAATAACTTTTATCGTTAAACTTTACGTATATGACATTAATAATTGTTATTATCAAAACAAGAAGAATCATTAAATATAAAAATTTGTTTATGCCGAATATTTGTAATTAATACTCTCTCTCTTTATGATTATGCCAAATAAAACTCATAGCGTATTTAAAAGTAACTAAATAAGGTATTTAGTAGGATGAGTTTTACATTTCTTCTCCCCCTTTTGTCGAAGCAAAAAGTGTGGAAGGCGTCCTTTGCGAGCTTGTCTTGACGAAATGCTAAATGAAATGGTTACGAATGCAAAGTAAAAAAAATAAAGACTAAATTGCAAATGCTCCCCTTGGTGTATACTCCCCCTCTCTTGGGGCACCAAGGAATCGAGCTATGGATGTTTGTTACAAAACAAAGTTAGTAGACAAGCAAATATATATATGACAATTACATGTGCACACATATACATTTAAGCAATAAACAACCATTATCAACACAACAATAGAAATAATGTTAAATCTATTATAAGGGATAAAACATAAAATTTGGCGTAAAAGCCATTAGACAATAAACTTAAACAAGAAAAGAAAAGAAAACAACTAAAAATCCTAAATCTTGGGATAAAATCTTGTCTCTCATATAATCCGAGGGGTGAAGTGAGATTTTCATGCAGCTAATGCGGGAAATAAGGTGCACTAGTACAAAAAGTGGATTTGGTCACACATGGGCAAAATGGAACGACCACACATTCACATATTTATGTGGCTAAAGGTACCAAAATAGACAACATTTACTAATTAGCCACACATGAAAATTTTAATTGTGTAACCATTGGAACTGTATTGCCACACATTCGAACATTATGTGGCTAAAGGTAACTGGTAATATATTTACCACATTATGAAATTTGGATCGCTGACAAATACAGTATGCTGAATCATTAAGTCACAATATACATATAAAATGGTGGACAAATATATGTCCACACACCTTGAACAATGTTACCAAACTTGGCATATATGGTCACATGAAGTAATTTTTTATGTGTCTAAATCATACATGTAACATTCCGTATTTTCAGGTCATTTACGACGTCATCTATTTCACTAATTAATATTTTTTTTCTCCGTACGCGTTCGCTTTTAAATTTAATAGTTAAGATAAATCGCGTAAGTTAAAAATTATCGTTTAAGCATAACCGGAAGCACGTTAATTTATTAACGCTTCAACAAATACCCTCGATTGTACCTAATACCTAAAGTTTTATTAAACTTTAGGCAAATAAATGTTACTTACACTTTTTACACTAGAAATTAAAAGGATACACAATTACTTGCAACTAGATATCATTTTATTTACCAAATACAACCTTGTAACTTATAAATTTATTACATATATATAGGTAACTACAAAAGTTTCTATGAAATCCTTTCCCCCCTACTCGCAACACAACACTTAGAGTTTAAAGATGGGAACCTTAAGAAGTGCTTGTCCGATGAACCACTCGCGATTTCATTGGACGAAATCCAAATTGATGAAAAGCTCAATTTCATCGAAGAACCGGTTAAGATTATGGACCGCGAAGTCAAGCGTTTGAAGCAAAGTCGTATTCCAATCGTGAAGGTCCGTTGGAATTCAAGAAGAGGTCCCGAGTTTACCTGGGAACGGGAAGATCAAATGCAGAAGAAGTACCCTCATCTGTTCGCTAACCCTGTATCCGCATCTCAAGCTATGTCCTAAGCTTTGAGGACAAAGCTCTTTTAACAGGGAAAGGATGTCACACCCCGTAAATTCCCGGTTAGTATTCCGACCCATTCCGGTCATCTACTTTAAATTTTATTCGTTACGTTAAAATCTGACAGTTTACCGAGGAACTAAACTGCGTAAAAACTGAGAAACGTCGTCGGACGCGTTCCGACATCGATTATAAATTAATTTAGGCTTAATATAAGATATTTTAGCTTTCCTGAGTGTTTCGTGATTTTTAATCACTTTCGATATTAATTTTAGGGTTTTATCCTTTAAATTGCGTTTTTCGCGTTTTTGACCAAACGGAACCCCGGAAACTCAAAATCTTTTCGTGTAAACTCAAGTTATCGATAATATTATACCCTAAGCTTAAAAATTTCGTTCACCCTCATTCCCATACATATGAAGATGTCTAAAGCCAAGCCAAAACACTCTTGGTACTTGAAATTAAATCATCCTTAAACCACTAACACAAATTTTGAAAATATTGCCATACTAGTGAAAGAAAGAGACATTTTTGTATCCTAGCAACATGCATGCATGCAAGACTCTTACACATCACATGCTACTTACACCATTGACTCCATTTTGACCAACTAGAAAAGATGTTATGCATAATGTGAGCCAAGATAACAAAATTTGAACCATCATGGTCCTTGTGAGCCATACTCGGCCGAACCCAAGACCAAACACACCTTTGGTGTGTGTTGGTCACTTATGCACCATTTGAACCCTTCAAAACCCTAACTTGATCCTATAAATACCAACACTTATCTCAACTTAGGGTTATAACTCACTTCACTAGCCACAAAATTTTCACACATCTCTCTCCCTCTCCTCCCCTTGCTCACGGCACACCATCACCACCCAAGCACATCCATAACTTTTGATTTCTAGTAAGATCCAAGTGTTTAAAGTTCATTCCTAGTTATATCTAAGGTGTTGTGAAACATTAATTCAAAGATTTTCAAGATTTCAAATTAGGGTTTGCAAGATCTTTTGGGGTTTTTGAAGATCTATAATTCTTGGGTATAGATCTAGTGTTTTTGCTACATATTCTTCTTGATTTGTAAGTTTTACATGATCCTTACTTGGTTTCATCCATTATTTCTATAGATCTATGTTTATTATTAAAGATCCATGTGTTTGTGTTAACTTTTACAAAAGAAATAAAACAACACTTTGCCATCTTTTATAAAATGGAAGTAAACATTGTTACCACTTTATGTTTATGCCTTATATTATGTTCTTGGTGAGATTGAGAGTTGATGAGAGTTGCAACAATAGAGATTAGGGTGGATTAAGGTTTAGTTTTGTTGGTTGGTTATTGATAAATAAAGATTAGGGCTAGATTAGGCACTAATATAGGAGTTGGGTTGAGTTTTGGTCGTATTTCGGTAAAACAACCTTGTTGTCCCGAATTAGTTTTGTGGTTTTGAACAACTTAAAAATGTTTTCATAAGGCATAAAAGTAGTTTTTGAAGAGCTTAATTCGAATAGATAATTTTTCATATATCACACTTTAAAATCGGACTTAAAACGGCCAAGTTATGGCCAAATGAAACTCGAAACATTTTTCGGCATCATAAATGAATAGTGGGCTGTTAGGAATAGTAAAATGGGTTTCCGGGCACTTTCGGACGATTTTGGGTATTTTAGATGCGAGCGAAACATATAGAAATGATAGGTAATTAATTAGAACAACTAGAAATGTCATGAAAGGTTATTTGAGATGCCGACCTTAATAAAAAGTAGGATTATTAAAAATGGTACGAATTGGACATTTAGGCGATTTAAACATAAGGATTAGGCGGTTTAGGATTGTTTAAGCGATTTGTAAAATATGGAAACTTAAGAAAATAGGGGACGCTATTAACATTTTGAAACTAAAAACTTTCCTAAAAAGGAAAGGTTTCTATAAATAGTAACTTTTTGCAAGTGTCGAGATTCATCAAAGATGTTATAAATTTATCCAAGTCTTTTATTACTATATGTACTAAATACCAAGCTTATTAAACTAGCGTTGAGCGTGGTGTAGCGGCATAGACAAGCCTCAAGCTTTTAGCGTCTGAGGCGTTTTGCGTATAGCGTTTTTGAGGCTGTGACTCAAGGCGTTCTGAGCCAAAAAAATATTTATAGAGCTTGTCATTATTAGTAGCTACTAGGATTAACATTGAGTAACAGGGCCGGTCTAGGGACCGATTCATTACAAACCAAAGCATAAATACTTGTAAATAAGCTCAAATCCATGAAATTTTATAAAGCTTCAAAAAAACTCACGCTATAGCGCGCTATAGCGCGCTATATGGCGCCTTATTGCACGCCACGCCTCAAGATGACGCCTTGGCCTGTTTCGTAACGTGGAGGCCACGCCTCGCGCTATTGGCGCGCTACGGCGCCGCTTTTTAGACCCCTGACTAAACGCAAAACCACTTGGGATGCTTTAATGATGAACATGTAATGCTTTACTATGTTTCTTTGACGAATGCTAAGTCATTCCCATATTTCTCTAGGTCGCGGTCTAGACCTCCTTTTATCTTCGTCATTTGTTGTGGTTATCGCTTTATCCTTTTGCTAAGGTGGAGTTCATAGCCCCCACATTTTACTGATTTACATATGCTTATACCAAGGGTGTGAGATAATTGTTTGCTTTTAAATTGGACACAAGTTCTTTACGCGAGTTTTACATGTTTATGTGTTGCCTAAGTTGCTTACAAACCTACTACTGCCTAAATTATCATGAACTATTAGTTTCTCGATCGGAGGACTGGCTCGAAGGAGGCGATTATGTGAGTAAATAGATCTATTGCGGACTAATATCCCTATCCGCTTTGGTTCACTTAAAGAAGAACAAAAGGCTATATGTCTATTCGATGTGCGTTGTGGTTGTTCTTTGGTTTAGGACACCGGTTAAGGGCATGAATATTATGTGACAGGATGTAGCATGCCCTGTTGATTATTAGCTTTAGTGTCATGAGCTTAGTGCAACAGTAAATACTTTTTATGTGATACTGTATCTGTTATAGTAGTCACATAAGTTTGAAATCTTGTGGGTCTCTTAATGTATTAACTTTAACCTATGAATCACCAACATTTATGTTGACGTTTTAAATCATGTTCTGTCTCAAGTGATTAGCTTGGATTGATTCTTGATGCTATGTGGAGTCTATTGTGCTATGTGAATTAATATTTTTAATAATTTTAATTTTTGTTTTTTTATTTCCGTTACAATTTCAAGACTTATCTATTATTTACTCGTTGTCATTATCAAAACTTTGTTATGCTTCCGCTACATTTAACTCTCTTATGATCGTTTGTAAAACTTAATTAATATTTTCTTATGCAACGAGTACAACTTTTTCAAACGTCCATGATTAGTGGTCGTTCTTTATTGCTTTGTGATCGGATTGTAATCACGTCACGCCCTCGGACACGTATTTCGTCTAGGCCCCGTCTGGGGGTGTGACATGGTTGATGGCCCCAGTGACGCCCCCGAGAGCTACTATGACTGTTCCTAGCACCTACGAGGTTAGAGGTCCATCTACGGCTACACCCGTGGGACACCCTCTTCCTACTATGACATTCTGGAGTTGCTACGAACCTAGGTGATTGTATGCCTTATTGTTGATAGGATGAGCCTTTGGATTATAGCACGGAGAGTATGCAAGAAGATGGTTATAGTGCCGCGATGCTAAGGTTGACTCGATAGGAGTACTATGGGGGAGATCCTTCCTTGAGTGACTTACTTGGGAGGGAGCGGGGTTTTACGACCCTGCAGACCTCATTGCATGGAGTCTGGTTGCAGAACCAGCAGTTGCAGACTAGAATTGTTTGATATGGAGAACCGTGAGTGACCTGGATAGCCATTACATGTCTTGGAGGAGGATGCATTTGCAAGTTCTGGGAGAAGAAATTACGGGAACGGCCTATGGATCCCAGGTAGTCTATCCTTCTTTTCCTGTAACCATGGATGATTAGGATCTTTTGTATGATACACTAAATGATAGTGCCAGTTAGTGACCTTGTGCTGCCGGGTGAAAGTTTTTTATTATCTCTGTACATCACCGGCAACACTATTAGGAGTTATGTAAAACATTGTGCTAGAAACTTAGAAAACTTCGATGTATCTTTGGGAATATGGACATGAAAGTAGCATTGAAGGAGGGTGGGTACTAAGCAACCATGTTGTCTTTTGAACCCTTTTGCTATCAAATTTGGGGGTTGTGAAAAAAAAAATTGTCAGTTTTATTTCGACCTTCTATTTTTTCATGCAAGCACTTACTATACAACATTATGATTTCTATGAAACATATCGCACTTGCCACACATTAAAGCAAATTTGTTAAAACTATTTCGTTATTAATATACAAATTTGTTACCACAACATAAAACCCCTTACTATCCATTATGAACGTCATGGGATCCCTTCGAAAAACCATTTTGTACTACCTCTATAGACAATTTATTATTTCTCATACAAAAAAGTTGATGTCAGTAACAAACTACATTTGACTATCGTCGTGAAACTTCATTTTATAAAACGTTTTACTATCATTGGCTACTATTTTACACTCGTCTAATAAACTGACATTTTATAAAAACTATTCATATCATTATTACGAATACCTTATGAATTACCCTTCTTGACACATCCTATATACCTAATTAAAAACTACGTTCTCTGAAACTCTTTAAATACATTTTGTAAAACCGTTGAGTCTATAACATGAAATGAGATTTTGGCAAACAAATAAATGAATGATCGAAGATAGATCTTCGCTCGGGATATCATCAGTTGAGAGTCCGAGAGGAAGATATACCGAAGACCGCATTTAGAACACGTTATGGACACTTTGAGTTCACAGTCATGCCATTTGGACTGACAAACGCGCCAGCAATATTTATGGACTTAATGAACCGCGTCTGCAAGCCGTATTTGGACAAATTCATAATTGTGTTCATTGACGACATCTTAATCTACTCAAAGTCAGAAGAAGAGCATGAAGTCCACCTGAAAACGATTTTAGACTTACTCAAGAAGGAGAAGTTGTACGCCAAATTTTCAAAGTGCGAATTTTGGTTACAAGAAGTACAGTTCCTAGGACATGTGGTCAACCGTGACGGTATCCACGTGGATCCTAGCAAGGTTGAGTCGGTCAAGAACTGGATGACCCCTGAGTCACCAACAGAAATCCGTTCATTTCTAGGATTGGCAGGATACTACCAGAGATTTATTGAGAATTTCTCCAAGATCGCCAAGCCCCTCACCCTGTTGACTCAAAAGAATAAGGCTTATGTGTGGGGCAATAATCAAGATGAAGCTTTCCAAATCCTAAAGGAGAAACTGTGCAATGCTCCTGTGTTAGCAATCCCTGATGGACCTGACGACTTTATGGTCTATTGTGATGCATCAAAACAAGGTTTTGGGAGCGTGCTGATGCAGCGGGGCAAAGTGATAGAATATGCGCCAAGACAGTTGAAGAAGCATGAGAAAAATTATACCACCCATGACCTGGAATTGGGTGCGGTGGTGTTTTCTCTTAAAATTTAGAGACATTATCTTTATGGGACGAAAAGTGTTATCTACACTGACCACAAGAGTCTCCAGTACATATTTGACCAGAAAGATTTAAATATGCGCCAAAGGCGGTGGATCGAGCTACTCAGTGACTACGAGTGTGAGATCAAATACCACCCGGGCAAGGCGAACGTGGTGGCAGATGCCTTGAGCAGAAAAGAAAGACTCAAGCCAAGACGAGTACGTGCTATGAGTATTACTATTCATTCTGGACTTAAGACTAAGATTTTGGAAGCGCAGAGCGAAGCTTCCAAGGATCTCAAAGCCCCAACTGAATGGCTAAGAGGATTAGAAAGACACTTTGAGCAACGAGATGATGGTGAAATTTACTTCTTTGATCGTATCTGGATTCCATCAGTTGGTGGTGTAAGGAAATTGATCATGGATGAAGCTCATACTTCTAGATATTCAGTACATCCGGGTGCGGATAAGATGTACTATGATCTGAGAGACTTGTATTGGTGGCCTGGTATGAAGAGAGACATTGCTGAGTACGTTAGCAGATGTCTTACGTGTTCTAAGATTAAAGCCGAACATCAGAAACCCTCAGGATTTCTTCAGCAACCAGAAATTCCTGAGTGGAAATGGGAAAAGATAACAATGGACTTTGTCACAAAGTTGCCTAAAAGTAGCAGTGGGCATGATACGATTTGGGTAGTTGTTGATAGATTGACCAAGTCGGCTCACTTCTTACCTATTCGTGAAGACTACAAGATGGAGAAATTAGCAAAGATTTATACCAATGAGATTGTAGCGAGACATGGTGTGCCGGTATCAATCATTTCAGACCGTGATGGTCGATTCACGTCACACTTATGGCAAGCTTTTCAGGAAGCGTTGGGTACGAGACTAGACATGAGTACGGCTTACCACCCTCAGACCGACGGTCAGAGTGAGCGTACTATTCAAACGCTGGAGGATATGCTTCGAGCTTGTGTTATGGATTTTGGTGGCAGTTGGGATACTCATCTTCCATTGATTGAGTTTTCCTATAATAACAGTTACCACACAAGCATTAAGTGTGCACCATTTGAGGCTCTGTATGGGCGAAAATGTAGATCCCCCGTGATATGGACTGAAGTTGGAGAAAGTCAGCTTATTGGACCAGAGATTGTGCAAGAAACGACTGAAAAGATTGTTCAAATCAAGGAAAGATTAAAGACGGCTAGGAGTCGCCAGAAAAGCTATGCTGATAAGAGGCGTAAACCTCTTGAATTCGAAGTTGGAGACCGAGTGTTACTAAAGGTATCTCCATGGAAGGGAGTGGTACGATTTGGTAAAAAGGGAAAACTAGCACCACGATATGTCGGACCGTTTGAAATCATCGAGCGTGTTGGACCGGTGGCTTATCGGCTGAAGTTACCGGGACTCTAAGTTGTGTAATGACACGTTTCATGTGTCAAACCTCAGAAATGTTTGGCGGAGCAGATGATCATAGTGCCTTTGAGTATGAGATCGAGATGATGAAAATATCGTTTTGTTGAAGACATCTGAGATAATCGGGGTGGATCGAGATGTGAAGAAGCTAAAGCAAAGAAGAATTCTATTAGTCAAAGTTCGTTGGAACTCTCGCCAAGGAGCTGAGTATACCTGGGAACGAGAAGACCAATTCTGGATGAAATATCCGCATCTTTTCTCCGAACCCGTACCTTCGTAAATGTCGCAACTTGAGCCTTGAGGGTCAAGACTCATTTAACGGGGGATGGGACTGTAATTTTCCATAATTTTCAGGTCATTTATGATGCTATTTAAATTCACTATTTTTTTTTTTCGTACCGTTGCTTTTTATTTTAAATCGGTTACGTTAACTCGCGTAAACTAAAAATCAACAATCAACGTAAACGGACGTCAAACAAATTAAAGTTTACGTCAAGACATCATTATATTATTAGGAAGTAATAATCAACTTAGTATGTTTTATTTTTATCGGTTACGTAAAACGTTTACGTTTCGCGATAAATTACGTTTAGGTATTCCCGGAACCCCCAAAACTTTTCTACGCTTCAACAAATACCCACAATTATACCCAATACCTAAAATTAACTCAAAAATATCACTTTTATCCACATACTTATACACGACTATATAGGTGGAGAAGTCACCAAGAAAAAATATCTAGACTAGATAACATATTCCTAATTTCATTGAGACAACCTCTAATTAGGGAAACCAGAATTCAAGGACCCTTATTTCTCTCTAAGTGTTCTTTGACACACTTTTTTTCCTATATATTAGAATGTGAATTGAGTGAGATCACTAATCACTTAAAACACTTAGTCAAAAATCATCGTCTCTCCCTTTTTCTCTTTGGAAAGCCACGGCTCAAAACCCCCCTCCTAAATAACCCATACAAAATTTTCTACCACTATTACAAGCATACACACAACATATCTAAGACCTACTAAAATGGTTTAAAGCCTTGGTTAACCATTTGCAAGTGTTAAGCAAGATTAGGGTTTTCATTTGAAAACTAGGGTGTTAAGTGTGCAAGCTTGGATTTTATATCTAAACAAGGGTTTAGATACTTTGGTTCATCATCATACATCAATATAAGGTTATCTATAAACCTTTATGTCTTTACTTTCATCATTTTTATGTGTTTACATGTTCTATATAACTATATCACCAATTAGGGTTTTAAATATGTTTATGAATTTATGCACTTTTTCTTATGTCATATTGTCATATGTATCATGGAAAAATGGATGTAAAAGTATGTTAACATATGGTTTAAGTATAAACATGTTTAGGTATAAATTAGGGTTTATAAGGTTACTTAATTATTCACATGTGAAAGTGATGGAAACTAATTTGTTAAACTTGTTACAATGACTTTATAAGGACTATGAATGAACTTGGACATTATTATAAGTATCACATATGTTAAAAAAATAGTTATTAGGGTTTCCTTAATAAACTACTAAATTAAATAATACATAAAACAAGGTTTTTATAAAAATATACACATGGTTAGTTAGGGGCTGTTTTGAATCCGAAATTCATACAGTGGGTTTGACATAATATAATAATAATACGTCTCGTGACGATTCCAAAATGATAAGAAACTCGAAAAACCGATTTATAACGAAAAAGATACGTTAATTACGAGTTTACGACGATTTATACTTTTATAAAACTATTTTTATAAAATTTACTATTCATTACAGAAACTTATATTTTTAAAACATCTAATATATGATATAACTTTTAAT
Organism: Tanacetum coccineum; assembly: GCA_026074375.1. Lineage (NCBI taxonomy): Eukaryota > Viridiplantae > Streptophyta > Magnoliopsida > Asterales > Asteraceae > Tanacetum > Tanacetum coccineum. The sequence continues at coordinate 16,798 of BQNB010060988.1, forward strand.
TACGAGATCGTACTCGAAAGAATCGTTAAAAACGGAGCTATAACGAATAAAATACGACATTTACGGGTTTTTCGACAACAAATACGATTTTAAATAAATTAGGGTCTGGTGTGAACAGTAAAAGTTACTGTTCACCAGAAGGTCCAAAGTTCAAAAATGTAAATTTATGATAACTCGTCTTAATACGAAAGCGTGGGCATAAGAAACGTTAAAATCGGGCTTAAAACGCGAAAGTTATGTCGTTTTTACTAAAGAGGCAATTATAAACGTTTTTACTTATTAAACACTTTTTTCCAAATATTAGGTTGATGTTTTGAACTATATAGACCTATATTGTGGTATTAATCAAAGTACTATATTACTAGGGAGTTTCATAATGAGGCCTCTTCGGGGTGGTGTATCGACGAGTTGCTGGTTTTTCGTTTTAAGTGTCTATAATCCTCATACGTTCACTACACGACCTCTTAATTATGATAGACCGAACGATAGTATGATGAGATATATATTAATCTAAGTTCTTAGTACTTATACGACTTATATTGGATTAGGTTGCCTTCGGATTCCTTCGTGACGCATTTTTTTTTTCTTATCTGGAATACTTGTGATTGCCATTACTAAGGTGAGTTCATAGGCCCCATTTTTCTATAATTGTTTTACAATTTCTATGGAGGGCAGTGATTACATTGCTTGTTTTAACTATTGGGACACAAGTGTTTTCAAAGTGGTATGATATACAGTTTACTGCTGATTATTAATGCCTAAGTTACCTTATTGCCGTGAAGTCCCTATTTATCATGAACCGTTAATTGCTATTATAGTGAGCGCTAGTGTTATGGATAGATCTATCGGGACTGACAATCCCCACCTTTACTTGGGTCACTAGTTTGATCGGGTGCATTTAACATTGAGAGGTGTTAGGGTGTTGGCAAGCATCCTATTTTCTGATTGGGGCACAAATCTAGTTAAGGCTTCGGTGTCATGAGCTTAGTGCAATAATAAATATTTTGGACTTCTGAATGTGTTTCAGAGTCTACTATTACTTCGATCTTGTGGTCTATCCTTTTTACTGATAAACCTATGAATTCACTCGACCTTTGTGTTGACTTTTAGCATGTAATTTTAGGTCCTAGGCTATGAAGATTGGACGGGAGCCGTGGCGGATATCAATGAAGACGGATTCTGTGTTTTATTTAAAGTTTATGCAACTTTTATTATCTTTAAAAACTTAAGTCATCTTTTGGTATTATGAAGCTTTTGTTTAATTAAGAATGTTTATGACTTTTAAAACTTATGGGACCTAATGTATGAACTCTGATATTTTGCTACGGCATCGAATGAAATCTTATCTTAAAACGTCCATTTAAGGTCGTTTCCTATATCTTGATTGTTGTACTTTGACATAGCACCCCAAATGTTACCATTCCGCTGCTACCTGATTTTGGGGGTGTTACAGATGGTATCAGAGCACGACTCTCGAACGTGCACATGGCAAACTTTACTTTGTCATCTTCAGCACATTTGCAAATTTCAAACACTTGCTCCATCTTTTCGAACCAACGTTTCAGTCCGACTACACCTTCAGTCCCCTTGAAAGAGTGAGGCTTGCCATTCATAAATGTCTTATACGAACATCCATGCATCTCTGGTACAACAGTTCCTCCAGTATTTGTTGATCCAGATCCACCAGTATTGTTTGAGTCAACTTTAGTCTTTTCATATTTTTCCATGGCTTTGGCCACACGCCTTTCCACTATCTTCCTAACAGATTTCTTCTTAAATCTCCTGGGCGGCATGATTCTGGAAACATACGTGTACGATTTGTTAAGAATTTGTAAAGGTATGCGGAGTTATGGGATATGATAATGATGGAGAAAAGGAAGTAGAAGGATGATGTAAATAATTATGAATTAATCAAGGTGTATAATTGATCGATAAAAATAGGTAATGATATATCAAAAGATATACGTAAAAGATCGAATTTAAACCAAGTATTATGTATATATAAGGTTATACATAATGCAATAATGACAATCAGAAAAGTAAGTAAGGATCAGGGAATACGCGCGCGTGGATATCGGATAGCGATGAAGGATTCTGTATTTAAAAATGAAAGAAAAGAAAACTTTTAGACTTTGTGGTTATAGACTAGGTTTTGAAAATGACCCAGTTCCCTATAACCTTGGCTCTGGTAGCATTGCTCTGACCTGGTGGAACGGAAATGTTCAGACTTTGGGACTTGCTATGCTAATCGATCCCTGGAGTCAACGTAAAACATGATGACCACTGTATATGCCTAGCAACGAAAATCCAAAGGATGGAACATGAGCTTTGGGAATCTGACTCTGAAAGAGATGATATTGAGGGGCTCGTACAACATCGTTTCATACGAAACTGGGCACTTGATGTGTCATGAAATTGGTGCCTACTGGATAGAAGAAGATGAAGGTATATTCGTGGGTTTCCTGAAAGAATCAAAGGAAACATCACTTCTTCAAAGCCTGCGACCTTGCATGAGGCAATCAACATGGCCCGTGAACTGGTCGAGCAAGCAGTTCAGGGTAGGGCTGCAAGAATCGGGGAAAGCAATAAAAGGAAATGGGAAGACAACCAGAGAAACAACAATAACAATAACCATAACTACAACAACAACCACCAAACTACAACAAATAACCGATACCAAACAACAATCATCACCAGCAACAAAACAGGAGACAGGAAAATGTCAGGGCATATGCTGCAGCCCCAGCTGGAGGAAAGATTTATGCTGGAAATTTACCAAAATGTAATCGGTGCAACTTACATCATCATGGACCGTGTCCTCAAAAGTGTCAGAGATGCCAAAGATTAGGTCACCTGGAGAAGGATTGTAGAGTTAGGCTTCAGGGGGCAGGTAATGACTTCCTGCAAAATGTGACATGTTTCGGGTGTGGAGAGAAAGGACATTTCAAGGATAAGTGTCCGAAAGCAGGGAACCAGCAAAATGATGGAGCTCGTGGGAGAATTACGTGGTGGTGAAAATCCACTAGCAAGAATCCGAATGTGTGGTCCACGGGTTGTGTCTTATGTAATGATCACTACGCTTGTATTCTCTTTGATTCGGGTGCTGAGAAGAGTTTTGTATCTTCTGCGTTTACACATTTTATTAATATTGCCCCTGCCACTCTAAACACTAGCTACGAAGTAGAGTTAGCAGACGGAAAAGTCGTTAGCACCAATACCATTTTACGTAGTTGCACCTTAGTCTTGTTAAATCACGTGTTCAAAATAGACTTGTTGCCAACCCGGCTAGGAAGTTTTGATGTTATCATTGGAATGGATTGGTTGGCATATCACCGAGCTCTCATCGATTGTTATGAGAAGATTGTCCGTATTCCTCTTTCGAATGGCGAGATTCTTGAAGTTCAAGGCGAGAAGCCGGAAAAAGACCTTGGATCACTTGCATGTATCAAGGCTGATGAGAAAAAGCTTGATGACATACGTGTTGTCCGAGACTTCCCTGAGGTATTTCCAGACGATCTGTTAGGTTTACCTCTTGTGCGAGAGATAGAATTTCACATTGATCTGATTCCAGGCGCATCGCCAGTTGTTAGATCTCCATACCGGTTAGCCCCTTCAGAAATGTTAGAATTATCGCGAACAGCTTTAAGAACTTCAGAGAAGTGGGTTTTATCTAGACCAAGTCAATCATCCATGGAGAGCACCCGTGCTCTTTGTCAAGAAGAAAGACGGTTCGATGAGAATGTGTATTGACTACAAAGAACTAAACAAGTTGACTATAAAGAAACCTTACAATCTCCCCCATAATTGATGACTGTTCTGACCAATTATTGCGTGCGTGCTGTTTCTCGAAGATAGATCTTCGCTCAGGATATTAATTGTGAGGAGTCCGCGAGGAAGATATACGAAGAACGCGTTAGAACCCCCGGGGTATGGTCACTTTGAGTTTCTCAGTATCGCCATTTGGACTGACAAACGCGCAGCAGATTATTTATGGACTTATGAACAGCCGTATGCAAGCCCTATTGGACAAATTTTTTATTGTGTTCATTGACGACATCTTAAATCTCTTCAAAGTCAGAGAGGACATGAAGTCACCTGAAGGACGTTTTTTGGACTTACTCCAGAAGGAGAAGTTTGTGACGCCAAATTTCAAAGTGAGTATTTTGGTTACAAGAAGTACAATCCTTAGAAATGTGGTCAACCGTATAAGGGTAATCCACGTGGATCCATAGCATGTTGAGCTCGGTCAAAGAACTGGATGACCCCTGAAATCGTCAAAATAATATCCGTTCATTTCTAGGATTGGCGGGTTACTACCGAAGGTTTATTGAGAATTTCTCCAAGATCGCAAAGCCCCTCACCCTGTTGACTCAAAAGAATAAGACGTATGTGTGGGGCGATAAGCAAGATGAAGCTTTCCAAATTCTGAAGGAGAAACTATGCAATGCTCCTGTGTTAGCACTCCCCGATGGACCTGATGACTTTGTGGTCTATTGTGATGCATCAAAACAAGGTTTTGGGTGCGTGCTGATGCAACGGGGCAAGGTGATAGCATATGCGTCAAGACAGTTGAAGAAGCATGAGAAAAATTATACCACCCACGACCTGGAATTGGGTGCGGTGGTGTTCGCTCTTAAAATTGAGACATTATCTTTATGGGACGAAAAGTGTTATCTACACTGACCACCAGAGTCTCCAGTACATATTTGACCAGAAGGATTTAAATATGCGCCAAAGGCGGTGGATCGAGCTACTCAGTGACTACGAGTGTGAAATCAAATACCACCCGGGCAAGGCGAACGTGGTGGCAGATGCCTTGAGCAGGAAAGAAAGACTCAAGCCAAGACGAGTACGTGCTATGAGTATTACTATTCATTCTGGACTTAAGACTAAGATTTTGGAAGCACAGAGCGAAGCTTCCAAGGATCTCAAAGCCCCAACTGAATGGCTAAGAGGATTAGAAACACACTTTGAGCAACGAGATGATGGTGAAATTTACTTCTTTGATCGTATGGATTTCCATCAGTAGGTGGTGTAAGAAATTGATCATGTTGAGCTTCATACTTCTAGATATTCAGTACATCCGGGTGCGGATAAGATGTACTATGATCTGAGAGACTTGTATTGGTGGCCTGGTATGAAGAGAGACATTGCTGAGTACGTTAGCAGATGTCTTACGTGCTCTAAGATTAATTACGAAACATAGAAAAACCTCAGGAATTTATTCAACAACAGAAATTCCTGAGTGGAAATGGGAAAAGATAACAATGGAATTTGTCACAAAGTTGCCTAAAAGTAGCAGTGGGCATGATATGATTTGGGTCTTTGTGGATAGATTGACCAAGTCGGCTCACTTCTTACCTATTCGTGAAGACTACAAGATGGAGAAGTTAGCAAAGATTTATACCAATGAGATTGTAGCGAGACATGGTATGCCAGTATCAATCATTTCAGACCGTGATGGTCGATTCACGTCACACTTATGGCAAGCTTTTCAGGAAGCGTTGGGTACGAGACTAGACATGAGTACGGCTTACCACCCTCAGACCGACGGAGGATATGCTTCGAGCTTGCGTTATGGATTTTGGTGGCAGTTGGGATACTTATCTTCCATTAATCGAGTTTTACTATAATAACAATTACCACACAAGCATTAAGTGCGCACCATTCGAGGCTCTGTACAGGCGGAAATGTAGATCCCCCGTGATATGGACTAAAGTGGGACAAAGTCAGCTTATTGGACCAGAAATTTTGCAAGAAACGACATAAAAGATTGTTCAAATTAGGGAAAGATTGAAAACGGCTAGGAGTCACCAGAAAAGCTATGCTGATAAGAGGCGTAAACCTCTTAAATTCCAAGTTGGAGACCGAGTGTTACTTAAGGTATCTCCATGGAAGGGAGTGGTACGATTTGGTAAGAAAGGAAAGCTAGCACCACGATATGTGGGACCATTTGAAATTGTGGAGTGTGTTGGACCGGTGGCTTATCGGCTGATGTTACCCCAGGAGCTAAGTTGTGTCCATGACACATTTCATGTGTCAAACCTTAAGAAATTCTTAGCTGAGCCAGATGATCAGGTGCCTTTGGATGAGATCGAGATTGATGAAAATTTGTGATTTGTCGAAGAGCCTACTGAGACCGTAGAACGAGATGTGAAAAAGCTAAAGCAAAGAAGAATTCCATTGGTCAAAGTTCATTGGAACTCTCGGCAAGGAGCTGAGTATACTTGGGAACGTAAAGACCAATTCCAGAAGAAATATCCGAATCTTTTCTCTGAACCCGTCCCTTCTTCAGGTGTTGCAACCTGAGCCTTGAGGACAAGGCTCTTCTAACCGGAGGAGACTGTAACATTCCGTATTTTCAGGTCATTTACGACGTCATCTATTTTACTAATTGGGGGGGAGGGAACGTCATCAATTTTGCTAATCATTTTTTTTCTCATCTCGTACGGTTTACTTTTAATTTTAATAGTTAAGTTAAATCGCGTAAAATTAAGAATCACCAATAACTTAAACGAGGCACCATGTAAACAAATTAAAGTTTACGTAAGAAATCATTATATTTATTATTACTAAAGTAATATATTTACTTATTATGGTTTTATTTTTATCGGTACGTAATGTTACAATTTCGCGAGAAATTTACGTTTAAGCGATTCCCGGAATCACAAAAAACTTTTCTACGCTTAAACAATACCCACATTTATACCAATACTAAAGTTTTATTAAAACGTTACCAAATTATCATTGTTAGTCATATTGTACCCTAAATAATCAACTACACATACACTTTACTACAAAATATTAAATCTACACTTAAACCTTTATACACTATAGCGTCAAGTTATGCTATGAATAGCACAATAAATATCAAAGATATTTTTTTTCCTAGCTATTTCCTCCCCCTATTTAATGTATAAAGGCGAGCTAGGGAGACAAGGAGCACACTAAAAACCTTACTAACTCATTGTACATCACTAGCTCATTAATGGAGACCAAGATATAAACACAGTTTGACCAAGGGATATCCCCTAAAAAACCCTCCCTTGTTTACCCTCCCAATGTTTCCTTGTCCGTGGTCTTCAACAGTGGTCTTGGATAACTCTTGGCATATATATAATAGCATACTAGAAGAGATAAAACCATACATTACACATCTCTTGACCAAAAATCAACACAAACTCTCTCTTTGGTGCTCTCTTTACCCACGGCAAACAAACCCCCCTTTACATAATCCATACAAATTTTTCTTCAACATATACAAGCCATCACACATCATTTCTAAGATATACTAAGGTGTTTGCAAGCCTTGGTTAACCATTTACAAGTATTGAAACAAAGAATGGAAGATTAGGGTTTCATTGATTTTAGGGTTTCTTTGATTTTGCAAGCTGGGGTTTGGTCTCTAAACAAGAGTTTAGACTTTGTTGTTCATCATATTGCATCACTATAAGGTTATCTATAAACCTTTATGTCTTTACTTTTATCATTTTTATGTGTTTACATGTTCTATATAACTAAATCACCATTTAGGGTTTTAAACATGTTAAATGGATAACTTACTTGTGGTTATAATTTTGAACACTTTTACATATGTTGTGTAGTTGATAATATCATGGAGAAAGGAATTATAAGTATGGTAACATGTTTGTTAAAGTATAAAAAGTTCAAGTATAAACTTGTAGTTAAAAAGTATAAAAAAAAACAAAGTTATATAAATAAACCCCAATAGATTACTACGGGCTGTTTGGTTCATATTTTGTCAACAGTTAGATTTTACTTATAAAGTAGTACGTCTCATGATGATTCCAAAAAGATAAGAAACTCGAAAAACGGATTAATAACGAAAAAGATACGGTAAAAACAAGTTATACGTTAATATCGGAAGTCGTAAAGAATTTAAAAAATTATAAAATTATTCAAACAGCAAGTTTGGCATTTTTAACAAAAATTATACATATTTTTTAGGATTACAAAATGTTAAAGAAGCACGTAATTTTTTAATAATAAACGAACGTGTTATGAATTTCGCGAGTTTAGACTATTAATACTTTATAAAACTATTTTTATTAAAGTTTCTGTTCATGACAGAAATATTATTTCTGGTAAAACCTAGTAAATAAGTTAGAACTTTCAAATTACGAGAACATGCTCGAAGAGAATCACTTAAAAAAAAACAGAGCATATAACGAATTAATATAAAATACGACGTTTACGGGTTTACGATAATTAAAAATATAAAAAATAATTTATACTGGTCTATGAATAGTAAAATTACTGTTCATTAGAGGGTTAAAAATATGAAAATGTCAATTTATGATAACTCGTCTTAATACGAAAGCGTGGGCATAAAAAACGTCAAAATCGGGCTTACAACGCAAAAGTTATGCTATATTTACTAAAAAACGGTTTTTTTTTAAAATATTATAAACGTTTTTTACTTATTACACAATTTACAAAACAATTAAATGGTGATTGAATATATTGACCTATATGTGGTATTATGAAAGTTACTATATTACTTGGGTTCATAATGAGGCCTCTTCAGGTGGAGTATCGACGATGTTGTTGGATTAACGATTTTAAAGTGTCTTAGACTCCTCATACGTTCACTACATGACCTCTTAATTATGATAGCCCGAACGATAGTATGATGAGCTATACGACCTATAAATAATCAAAGTGTTTAGTACTTATACGACCTATATTGGATTAGGTTGCCTTCGGATTCCTTCGTGACACATTTTTCTATTGTGAATACTTGTTGATTACCATTCACTCGAGGTGAGTTCATAGCCCCCTTTTTACTACGTGATTGTTTTACAAAATCTACGGGGTGAATTACATTGCTTGTTTTACTATTGGACACAAGTGTTTTTCTAAGTGTTTTCAAAATGTTTACAAAGTGTATGCTATCCAGATTACTGCCTGAATATTATTGCTAAGTTACCTTATTGCCGTGAAGTCCCTATTTATCATGAACCGTTAATTGCTATTGTAGTAAGCGCGAGTGTTGTGGATAGATCTATCGGGACTGACAATCCCCACCTTTCCTTGGGTCACTAGTTTGATCAAGGTGCATTTAACATTGAGAGGTGTTAGGTTGTTAGCAAGCATCCTATATTCTGATTGGGGCACAAATCTAGTTAAGGCTTCGGGGTCATGAGCTTAGTGCAATAATAAACGTTTTGGACTTCTGAATGTGTTTCAGAGTCTACTATTACTTTGATCTTGTGGTCCACCCTTTTTATCGATAAACCTATGATTTCACTCAACCTTTGTGTTGACTTTAGCATGTTATTTTAGGTCCTAGGGTATGAAGATTGGACGGGAGCCGTGGCGGATATCCATGAGGACGGATTCTGTGTTTTATCTAAAGTCTATGCAACTTTTATTATCTTTAAAAACTTAAGTCATCTTTTGGTATTATGAAGCTTTTTGTTTAATTAAATATGTACTTGAAATGTTTATGACTTTTAAAACATATGGGACCTAATGTATGAACTCTGATATTTTGCTATGGCATCGAATGAAATTTTATCTTAAAACGTCCATTTAAGGTTGTTTCCTATATCTTGATTGTTGTACTTTGACGTAGCACCCCATTGTTTCCATTCCGCTGCATATCAGAATTTGGGGGTGTTACACGAACCACAATATTTTTAGCATCACACTTATTCTTCCAGAGCCATTTGAGAGCAATAATATTCTTTTCTTCTGGTCGTGGAATGAGTTCCCAAACTTAAAGTCTCTCAAATTGATTCAACTCATCTTGCATGAACTCAATCCAACTATGATCTGCCATAGCTTCTTTGATATTCTTTGGTTCAATAGTGATGACGGTTAATGCATACATGCATACCTTAGAATCTGTGTGTAGCCATTGGCGAGTCATGACAGGTTTGGATGGATCACCAATAACTTGGTCTAGAGGATTGTCTTTTGTCCAAATGTGAGTTGAGGGTTGTACTTGGTGGAAATTTTGCACATTTGATGGTTCTAGAGTCGTTGATGACTCAATTTCCAATTGACTTAGAGGATTATATGGAACGAACTATGAATTGCCATCAAAATCAGCAAAATCTTATTGATTGAATTCATCCGCCTTACTTAAAGAGATTAGAGAGGTTTGTTCATCAGATGTAGTGACAATGAGAGGAGCCTCATGTTCATCAACAATAATTAAAGATATGGTAGGTAAGTCTTCATGAATTTGAGTCGCTTGTGCAGCGGAATTGATGGGTGTATCAGAAAACTTCTTATCAAAATATTCTTCATACATTGGACCGAACAAATTATCCAAATCTTATTTAGATAGAGTATTCATTGTTTCTACTGATGAATTATGATTTATGAATCGTTGAAGCTCGGGTTCTAAACAATCATGTTCAGAAGCCATAGCTGTGAGCTCGTCAAACTTGACATGTATGGTTTCCATAATCTTTTTAGTGCGTCTGTTATAGATTCGAAACCCTCTTGATGTTTCCGAATAACCAATAAAGACCCCAATGTCTGCTTTTGGTTTCATTTTTCCAAGATCATCTCGGTCATTTGTTGGATAACACAATGAACCAAACATATGAAAATATTCAACATTCGGCTTTCTGCCACGTAATAACTCATAAGGTGTTTTGATATGTCGTGTATGAATGATTGACTGATTTTGAGTAAAACAAGCGGTAGCCACTACTTCAGCCCAAAGAAATTCAGGTAATCGAGTAAAGATAAGCCTCGTATGAGTAGCTTCAACAAGAGTTCGATTACGTCTTTCAACTACTCCATTTTGCTGAGGCGTTTGAGCAGTTGAAAATTGTTGCATGATGCCTAACTTTTCATAATGAGATTTAAGAGTTTCATTTTTGAATTTAGTACCATTGTCTGTACGAATCTTGTAAACTTTGGCTTTATAATTCAGTTGAGCTTGAGCAATGAATTTCTTTATAATCTCTGGAGTTTCATCTTTCGAATGAAGAAAGTAAACCCATGTATATCGAGAATAATCATCCACGATCACAAAAATATACTTCTTTCCATTGATCGAAGCTACCCGCATTGGTCCGCATAAATCCATATAAAGTAATTCCAATTTGGAGTGATCACTTGGAACTAATTTGAGTGGATGAGAAGCTTTCTTTCTTTTTCCTCTATCACAAGCAGAACAAAGGTGATCTTTTCCATATTTAAACTTTGGAAGACCATCAACCATGTCAAGTCTGGTAAGATAGTTTATGGTTCCAAAATTAAGATGTGAGAGTCTATGGTGCCATAACCATGACTTTGTCAAAGTTGCCTTAGACATTAGACAAACGGGTGAAAAAGCAGCCATGTCAGAAATGGAGATAGTATATAAATTTGATTCGCGACCACCTGTAAGCAAATCATCTCCTTCCAGATTACGCACATAACATGTCTTAGAACAAAAAGCCACTTCTAAATCGCCATCACAAAATTGTCCAACGCTAAAGAGATTATGTCCAAGACCTTCAACATAATATACATGACAAATAGTGATATTACCCTATATATAATCACCATAGCCTATGATTGCTGCAAAATTAACATTTCTGGTGACCATAAATTTTCAATGAAATTTTTTAGCAATGATCGATCACCCGTCATATGCTTAGAACAACCACTATCAATAATCCACAGAACGATCTATACTACCTATAACACAAGAATAAACACCACATGGATAAGTGGGAAATTTGACTACCCATTTCTTAACAGAGATCGATTGTTTTTCAGATGAACTACTATTCTGTCCATTCGGTTTTGTGTTAACAGCAGACCAAACAACATTTGGTTTTGATTCAAACCATTTTTGCCAAATTCGACTAGTTCGAATCTTGTTCTTCATGTATGTTCTTAAAGATTTATCTCGTAAATTTCTTTTCTTTGTACTAGAAACCTTATCGTTAGCTTTTGAGGTACTTCCGACATCAATCTTTGGTTTGGAGACTACATAAGTAGTATCTAAAGACTTAGATAGGTTCGGCTCCTTAGTAAACCTAGTCTTGTGAATTACATAAGTAGTATCATAAGATTTTCTAGATTTAGTGGATAAGGTTCTACGAACATTTGAATGCACATTTAATTTATAATTTGCAAAACAGTTAGCATGGCATGGAATAAGCACATTTTTCATACAAGAAACACATAACAAAGTTTTTGCTTTAGAAGCGTTTGCAACATCAACATCAATTACATTCTCTTTTTTTGAGATAACATTTTTAGATGTATTATATGTTTGCTTATTTTTTGTAACATAAACTGCTACTTTCTTTGCTGGCTTCTTAGAGTTAGCTAAGACACTATTCTTGACATGTGAATCTCTATTCATTGGTCTTCTAACACTAGATGCAGCATTCATTCCTGTAGAAGATAAATCATGCTTAGCCTCATTTGTTTGTGATTCATGTGTTGTGACAACCTTGTACATTCCCGGTGCTATGACATTTTTGTTTGAATTTACCCCTCTTTGTTTGGCAGGTAAAGTCTGTAAAGTGACTGGTTTTGATACGGCATGGTTTTCTTCTGATTTTTGAACATCTGTTTTCTTTTGAATAACGTGTTTGTGTAATGGTGTGACACAAAGAAGAGGTTGAGAACCATTTGTATTATCAAACTTAGTATTTACAGACTTACCTTTTTCAACATTTGCCAATCTAGTTTTTAACTTAGATATGGCAAACAAAAGATTCTGATTCTCAACACGAATAGCACCATATGCATACGTTTTCTCAGAGACATGAGTAATTAATTTGTCTATTTCCGTTTGATTTTGAGATTGTGTCTTTTTGATTGAATTGAAAAGCTATTGATATTCTAATTTTACATTGTCATGTTCTTTTATCAAAGATTGTATCGTAAAATCCAAAGACACGTTCTCATCTTCAAATTTTTCCATTTTTAAAATCCAAGAATAATCAAGAGGATTTGTGTCTTTATTCTTCAAATTTGAATCCCATTTATGTTTTTCTTTTACATGTTGTAACTTTAATTCAAAATCAACACTTTGCTTTTCACACCTTTGAACATCTTTTTCAAGAATTTTTATTCTTGCTTGCAAACCCTCTTGAATCTTGATGGATTTCTTTTTAAGTTGTTCAATTTCAGCATGGAGTGAATTGTCTACACATTCATGATTTAACAACACACTTAATTCAACTTCATGCTTGAGAGATACTTCCAAAAGTTGATCTTTCAAAAAATCATTTTGCTTCTCTAGTTTACAAAGTTCACTTTCTGTAGACTCAAAAACAGCTTTCATCTCTTTTTTATCCCTCTGAAATAGTGTCTTAAATCATTCAAAATAGAATTGCAACTCGTTAACAATTGGTTTGAGTTGATCTTGACAAAAATCATTGAGTTGTATTTCTTCAGGTGATGTATAAAAAATGCTTGCTCTTTTACAGTTCTTTTGAATTAATTCAGACAACCTTTGAAAACAATTTTTTATTTTATCTAATTCAATGATCAAAGGTGACTCACTCGGCATTGATGCCGGGATAGAAGGAGTTGCATTTGAATTCTTGTCAGAAGGAATAAAAGAAGATGGAAAATATTTTTGCTCAGCAGAAAGTTCTTTTTGAGGAACAAAGTCTTTATAGAGAGCATTTATTTGTGCATAATCAATTGTCCAACAATTCTGTTTATTTGCAACAGCAATTGGATCATTCATTTTTTCGTACACTTTTTGTTGACTTTTGGAAGCATCATCAAGAGTGTCCTCAGTATCTCTAACATTCAAAGAAATCTCTGAATTACCTAAACTAGAGGCAAGATATAACTTTGGACATTGAGAAATTGCTTGCTTGAGTGTATAAGGATTCGGGTACCCCAAACCATGTTTTAATTGCTGATCATACACAGACAATGGCTTTGGTCCAAGCATAAACATTCCTTGTAAGGAATTGCCAAGTTTCAAAATTAGATCAACATTCTTTTTCAGTTTGGCCTCAAGATCTAGAACAGTGTCATGATATTTATCCTCATTTTCACTCATTTGTCTTTTTAAAATTGAATGAGTCTTTTGAAGTTCCTCATTTTGCCGTTTGTAATCTTTGACATCTAAATCTAATTTATCTCATTGTTTTTCTAGATCTCGAATGATATCTCGATCACAAACAAATTGAGACTGGGCTTGTTGACTAAAATGTTTTGCTCGTTTACCGGCCTCAAGAAATTCGTTGAGATCATTATTATCCCTATTTATGTTTTCCAAAACCCAAACCCTTTCCGAATACAACTCAAGCAGACTAGTCAAAGTCGTGTTTTATTTTTGAACTTTTTGAGCAAATATTTGTTGTTTTTTAGCTTCCTGATATGCATTTCTAGCTAATTTCTCTAACGCACATAGATTAGGAACATGTGTATCTTTTTTAACACTGCCACTATTAACATTCTCATTGGGTGAATCAAATATAATATCCCTATCAATTTGACCATCACCAATGGTACTGTTAATAATTTTAGTATGAGTTGAATACATTTGTTCTTCATTTTCATTGTTGGATGAAGACTGTACCTCACTTATAAATGCAGAATCATAGCTTGGCCCAACATCAGAAGTATTATCAGCTGGTTAAATTCTGGCCATTAAGCATATGTTTGCACTAAGTTCTTCAATTTCTTCCATCCTTGAAGCATCAAAGAGAAAATCATTCTGCTTATTAGTAAGAATCACTCTATCTTCATCCTGTTTTGCCAGCAACATTTGTTCCATGAAGTATTTTGAGTCTCGAACTCTTGGCTTTAGACAATTCCTAGCATAATGTCATTTTCCACTACAGTTGTAGCATTGAACAGTTGAAGTGTTTCCTGAAGATGAGGTTCGAAGAGTCCTTTGAACATTTCCAGTCTCATTTGGAGCATTTGATCCCTCTACAATTTCCTCCTGAACATAAGCTCGTCTATTATTTCTTCCAGCATTACCAGAGTTCCTGCTTTGAATATTCACCCTGTCTCCTTGAATGATTGCTTGGTTTCTGGTATTGGATGAAGTGCGAAGACGATTATTTGTTGGAGTAGAAAATTTTTGAGTAATGGCTCGAGCAAGTAACAACATTGCAGATGCTAGAGGATCTTCAGAATTGGTGTGAACATCATCCTGCTGGTATTCATCTTCATAATCAACCACAGACGTGGGATGTGTCACATAATAAGACGATGTGTTTCTGGAAGATGAACCCGTATGTGCTACGAGAGCCAAAGGATCATGAGATTTTTCTAACTTCTTTGCTCTTGAGACATTAACCAGTTTCTCGAATTGCTGAAGGTAATTAAAAAGATCATCAAACGTATCCACTGTCAAACGTTTAGCAAGACGAACTTGGGTAACATATTTCAACCATTCCGGTTGCAAGCTATTCAGAAACTTTGTGTTAATTGTAACAATTGGAAAATGCATGTCATTTCTTTCCAAATCGTTCATTAACTGAGCAAAACGATTGTAAACTGAAACAAGTGCTTCCCCTGGTTCAGCAACAAACTGATCAAATTCGTTTGTAAAACGAGTTTCTCTATCAACTTTGTTTTGTATAGTTCCCCTCATAAGACGTTCAACTCTTTTCCACATGTCCTTAGCCGAAGTGCAAGCATCCACAGAATTATAAATGTCATTTGGAATAGAAAGAAGAATTAGATTCATGAGCTCCATCTCAGCATCATAGTGCAATAACGCGTCTCCTTGCAAATCCTCAGCAGTTTGCAATTTCGGAACTATCAAATTGTTAGGAATGAACATTTCAAACTGATAAGGACCTTCATCAAGTGCTTTGTTAAGCCACTTTAGGTTTTCCCTCTTCCGATTTATATATCGTCTAAATCTACTTGCCCATGGTATATAACTACCCCTTTCAAGCATGGGAGGCCTAGTCTCAGAACCGGCATCAGCAAGGGATTGTTGAATTATGTTCTTAGATGTTGACATTTCTTATGATTCAAAGATTGGATCTTTGTAGACGAAAATGAGTGATATTTGTGAGAAAATTTCCAAACTCGGTAACAATTGTCAAATTCGGACAACACTGTTCTCGGATATCACGTAGCCTGAAACTTGGTACACTTCTCGGAAAGAACTAAAACTCGGACAAAGAATACTAACAAACTCGGTACTCTTAAAACCTATTAAACTCGGAAATGCTATGAACCAGAAATCGATTATTTCAAACTCGATAGAACCGAGTTTTGAAAAATTCGTTGATTAAGAATTATCAATAACCACAAACTCGATAGAACCGAATTTTATGATGACTGAATAATCCAAAACACATATAACGTCAAATTCGATAGAACCGAATTTGTACTCCGAGTTTTTAAAATTGACGAATTTGTTTTCAAAATCCCAATTCACGATAAAACCGTGAATTTGTGATGTTTTAACACTTTGTAAGCTTATTTCCGAGAGTAAAACTAGTAAATCCTTATTCACACTTTTCGATAAAACCAAAAATGTGTGAAAACGTATAAAACTCGATATGCAACCGAGTTTTATCAATAAATTCCTAATATACGTTTTTGATAGAACCGAAAATGCGTATATATCTATTACAACACTTTTCAATCGAGAGTAAACTAATAGTAAACCACTACCGAGAATACTAAATCCCTACCGAGAATACTAAACCACTTTCGAGAATGCTGAAACACTTCCGAGAATACGTCACCGAATTCAGTAAAACACTCGATCACGTCCAAATACTCGAAATAACTGCCAAAACACAACTCGAAAGCTCAACGATCTTAACCGAATTCACCGAATATCATCTTGAGATTCTCGAACTTGTAAAAGACTCACAAATCGAATCACTCTAATTCTCTAATGGCGTATGATACCACTTGTTAGGTCTTGTTTATCTTGAATCATACATAATCAACCATGAAAGCTTGGAGAGAATAGTAGAGGATGGCAAGTATTCAAATTTCAAATGTTATAAAATGGAGGGAAAAAGGAAAAGTTTATTACAAGGCATCACCTTCTAATGATGATTAGAAGGGGTATTTATAGGAGAAGGAAGGAAGCTTCCCTTCCTTTATTTTTCTAATGTTTCACATCTAGTCCCTATTCTTTGGCAATTATGCTATTTCTTACTTTTAGCATAATATACCTTATTATAAACTACTTTATTCTAAACAAAATAAAGACTAATAACTAAATCACATAATCGACACTTTTTATGAACCTAACAGACACAACAAGAATTGATGGTTTTCTGTACAACATTGTCAAAGAAAGTGGAGAGACTGGAGACAGACTTAAAGCAGACCAAGCAAGTATATGGTGCTACTTTTACTAAGCTTATCAAGAAGGTGAAAAAGTTATAGAAAACAACTAAGTCCGGCCAAGCTAGAAGAAGGGCAAGAATTGTTGTCTCTAATGATGAAGATGATTTGGAGGATCCTTCCAAACAGGGTAAAACATGTTGCAAACATTTAGGAGAGGTATGGACATGATATGGAGTTTGGTACTGTTGAGCTAGTTTCTATTGCTGGTGCAATAGTTACTACTACTAGTGCAGCATTTATCACTGATAGTGTTGCTGTTAGTACTGCCAGTCCTACAAGAAGTACTAGAGTTTCTAATGCTGATGACATTACTATGGCTGAGACACTGGTGTATATTAGGAAGAGTGCAGCCAAAGACAAAGGTAAAGGTAAAATGGCTGAATCTGAAACTGTACAGACCAAGACAAAGTTGCAGCAAGAACAAGAAAGACTTAGTTTTAAAGCAGTTGTGAGATTACAAGCTGAACTTAAGGAAGAAGAGAGGCAGAGGATTGTTTAGGTACATTGTTGGGGATTCTAGATTTGATGAGACAAAATAAATAAAAGAATGAAACAAAAGGATCAAAATCGTCATTAAGGAATTCTACAAAGATGGTGAATTGTAGAAGATATGCTTAAAAGATATGAAGATTTGGTCAAAGATGTCAAAGATAAAGATTTGGAAAGGTTTAAGGAGGTTTAATTAGTTTCCTAATACATTAATGATTCTTTGTAAGTCTATCTCCTCCCATATAAAGAGATCATAGACACATAGTTTTGAGTATCCCTGTGTGTGAAAATGTGTGTGTACACAAAGTGTAGAGATGTAGAGGTCTAGTAGAGTTGGTGAAGCCACAAGGTGTCAAGGTTTCCTTGAACCCTGTTAGAATTTAACCGTTCTAAAATTGATCATCTAGAATTAGGGCTTGATGGAAACGTATGGTAATAAAACCTTGTTGAATATCTTTGTTCTTATTTCGCTTTGTTTTTTAACTTATGAACATTGATATTATCCTAGATAATGGTCTAAACAACCTGAGTTACAACGATCTTTAGGTTTTCACAATTGGTATCAGAGCCACGAGGCTCTTGATCTAGGATCTACAAGGTTTTTGAAGAAACCCTAAAACCTTAATTTTCAAGAAATCGATTTGTGGTTAAAGTTTTATGGGGTTTTGGAGTTTAATTGATATAGCAATATTTATAATTGTCCTCTCTACCTTAATTGGTATGCAATACAATTGTAAATCATTGTTACTAATTAAGTTTCTTGTGTAGTGTTTGGATTTATTTAAGATGGTAACTGGACCTCGTCGTATACATTCTTTTTTATCATCATCATTATTAGGGTTTTTATGCGAAACCCTAATACCATGGCTGCTCGTCGATTTGGTTTGATTATATTCGATCTTTGTTTTCTTTGTTCATCTATATGGATCGATTGCATAAGAAGCAACATGTGTGATTGGTTATCATGGTTACAGTTTGGGTAACATGATCTCTATGAAGGTTCGAATGGCAGTAATGAGAAAAACATTGGAATAGTTTGGCTCAAAATTTTAATGTTGTTCGAGTATCAAAAGAAAAATTAATGCTGCTATTACTCATTTCTACTATCTAATGATATTACTACTGTTTGGGCACAAAAGAAGGTTAGTACTGCCCTAATTGTTAATGTTGCTGCGTGATTGTTTATACTGCTAGTTTTAAGAACAGTGGTAACTAGAATTAGTACTGCTTTCTTTGTCTGAGAAAGAAGTTTACACTGCTAGTGGCGTCCGAGAAAATGTTTCTACTGCTTGTTTTATTCGATATCGAATAATACATATTTTTGCTTCTCGGTTGACAAAAAGATCTCGGACAAAACAGTACTTGAAGGTAGAAAAGAAAACACACAGTTTTGGATCTCGGATTGATCAAAATGCTTCGTTTAAGGGGAAGTTAATGGATTAATTTTGGTTTAATTGTTTAAAAGGCTCGTGTTTGGATTTCTTGGATTAATTAATTACGAAGAGGATTATTTATTGCTTATTTGAAGATGAAGTGAGATTCTTGGATACGTGTTCTTATCATATCTTTTAGTCTTGGAGATAACTTGTTCATGCTTTCATGATTTTATTGATAAAGACTTTATTGATCTAGTTTTACCTGATTTAAGGAGGTACGTTGTAGTACTCACAGGTATTTACTATCACTTAAAGGAGTTACGTTGTTGTGCTCAGTGTTTCATAGAAGATGAGGATTTTATCAAGAGATCGAGGTCTACTCTCAGAGAAGAAGTGTGAGTTTCTTTATCATATTTTAGTGTAAGACATAAGACATAAGTTTGGGTTATTCTACTTCAGCATCAAATTCGTTATACTCTATTTTCTTCATCAGTGATCACTACATAGAGCCTACAGAGTTCGAGATTCAAGAGATGGTAAACATATGGGTTTCAGGGGAAGCTTATTGATTAAATGTTTAACCATCTACATGTACCACTTGAGAAAAAGCTGTTATGATTCAAGTTGCATATTTTCACAAGACCCCTATTGGATGATTGCAAAAAGGGGAAGAAGATTATATAGATATGATTTGCAGCTTATCATATATGGTGGCATGATACAAAGGATATCTGATTAAGG